>VZRV01001399.1:1600032-1673496 GCA_013398115.1 Falcunculus frontatus | reverse complement strand
AAAAAAAAAAAAAAAAAAGAGAGATTGAAAACACAACACAAAAAACCCCAGCGGGGATTTCCACCGGCAGAGCGCAGGGACTTTCCGACCTGTGACAACCGCCGCGGCCGCCCCGCCAGGGGGCGCCGCCGCCGGGCAGCCCCGCCGCCTCCCCGCCCGCCGTGACTCACCCACGGGAATTTCGGGAGCCGGGATGGCATTTCTTCCTTCCTTATTCCTTTCCCCTCGGGCAGGGGGTTGCCCATCCCGTCCCGCAGGCTTCGCTCCGCTCACGGGCCGGCCCGGTGCCGAGTGGCTGGGTCCGGAACAGCTCTGCGTCCCTGCGCAGAGCGGCGCCCCGGCCGTGCCCCGCACCCTTTGAGCGCCGGCAGTGAGAGGCGGCTGCGCCAGGAGCCCTTCCCGTGTCCTCAATCACACGGGCACGCGTGGCAAGCGCCTGCCCTGGTCTCGGGCTGTAGATGCCCACACCCCTGCCCCAGCATCCCAGCAGGACAGGAAGGGAGCCCGTCCCTATTGCTCTTCCAGACGGTTTTCAGACCCAAGCAAGTATTACTTCTTTTCGTTTAGCTTGTATGTGCTCCACAGTTTGGCTCTGTATTGTAAGTAACCACAAGTGACTTCATGTCTTTAATTAGCGGTTAGGCAGGCCGATACATAATCCCATAATCCCATATGCTGGTATTTTCGGCAGGAGATGTTAATGTGCTTTAATCCAGCCCTGCTCGAGGTAAGATTGTTGTAGGCAAGGGGCAGACTCTTGGGCTAAAGCTGTCAAGTCAGGGAGATCTTAGTGTCTGAATATATTTGTAAATTCTTGACTGCAGCTAGCAGTTTGTAGGAATCATTAAATTTAATTATTGTAAACAATTAATTCATGCCTTTAAACAATGCCCTAATATCTGTTCAGTGAAAAAACTCACTGAATAAAACCCCAATATGTAAGGGCTGTTAATATGATTTATGGATGGGATTTATGCTGGAAAAGGGGCAGTGTATTGCCTATTAGCCTTACAATCTGAAGGCACCCACAGATGAAATACAATGCAACAAAGTTTCTTGCAGTATTAAAAGACTTCATCTTCCCGAGTGATGAGCTCCTGCCTTTTCCTGAGTATCCACCCCTCCCACGGGCAGGATGAGAATCCAGGATTGCTGCACACATCGAAATCAGGTCTTAAATATTGACTCCTTCAGAGAACAGGTGGATTTTGGAAGAGTTCAGCCTTGAACTCCTTCACCTCACCTCTAGCAGCAGCAGCTGGCTCAGATCATGCGCCCTGTCACACAACAGGGTTATGTGGCAACATGATCTTTCCCAGGGTTTACAGGCCTATGCTGGCTCTGCACAGCAGGCCATCCTTCTCTGCCTTTGTTCAAAAAGAAGTCAGGGATATGGCTGGAAAAATAATGATCCCTTCCATTTTTTTTTCTCCTCTCCTTGGAGAGTTTTCTTTTAAAGATTTTTGTGGGTGTGTTGTTTTTCTTTTTTTTTCCCCCCCCCAGCCTCTCTGCTGCCTTGGAAAGTGTAGTTGGGTAGGAAGGCTCCACATTTAATGATTGATAGCCTGAGGGGTGTCTAAGATCCAGGGGACTGGATGTCTGAGGGAACTGGGCCCGAGTGGTTGTTTGCATAACTAGGGCAGCATCTGTGCTGTGATTTACACGCTATATGTTTCTGTCAGCATCTTGCTGATCCCTTCTCCTGGACATTTTTCCCTGTCCTCTCACGGGGACTGAGGTAGCAGATTACTGAAGTGATCTGGTTAGAGAAAAAAAAAAATTGTTTTCATCCAAAACATTTCTCTAATGTGATATGAAGCCCAGCACGTCATAGAGTTTTACAGAGAATAGTTGAAGTGATGGAGCATTTTGCTGTGGAGTAAGAATGATGAGCTAAAGTAGGAAGTAGGAAAAAAAGAGCTGACTTGTACCCTGCTTTGCATATGAAACTGCAGCAAATAGATTAACAAGTGGTCCTAGCCATGATGGAGATGCTGCGACCCAGGAAAACCTGAAAAGGCAACAGCTTATTTTTTGTTTTCTAAATGCTAAGCACGTCTGAATATTAATAATTACTGTTTACACCTTGATAAACTTAAAGTTGATTGCACATTGCTACAGCTGATGTTTATCAAACAGGTCTGAGCAGGATGGCAGGAATTCATTTGATCTGAGTTTGCACCGCACAAAATAAAGTTCTGTCTTGTCAACCATAACTCCTAGGCGATATGGGAATACGTTAAAAACATCAGCAACATCAATAATTATAGAATGCATGAATATACATTCTTCTTTCCTGAATGACTCCTGGTTTTTTTTGTAGTTATACCCTATAGTTTATATCATAATTTATGGTATAATGCTTATATTTCATAAAATATAAACATATATACATAAGTAGAAAGTCAAGGAAAATTTCTTCTTTGAAGTGTGTGTGTAAATATGCACACATACACATAACTATATACACGCACACATGTATTTTTAGGTATATATGCATGTCTATATCTCTTGAGGAAAGGGGGAAGTTCTTGGCATTAAGAACAGAATAAGAAATACTTTAAATTTCAGCTACCTACATTCTGGCTAAGTATAAGGATGAAACATTCCACTCCTCTAAGTGGTAATGTTTACATAACCCTGGAGAAAGCTGTCTAGGGGAACTGCAGAATATCCATTTTTTTGTGAAAATTTAAGTAATCCGTTTTGTGCACATCAATCAATAACAATTCTTTATTGTACTTGGGAAAAAGAAGAAATCTCTCAAGGCCCCATTCAGCTCTGTATCTCTAAATTATTTTAATTACTTTGCTTCTTTTTACTGTTCAGGAAGGAGTAGCTCATGCTCACTAAATTAAACCAAGACCTCAGAGTGTTCAGAACACCATTGCCAAATGTTTCAGAGGTTGCGCTAGGAAAGACTCATTGTTAAGACAGTACTCATATAATTTTCAATGCTAGGATGATGACTATAATAATATTTATGGATAGTAACATTCAGACTTTCAATAGTTCAATCATTTGCTGAGTCTTTTAATATCAGATAATTCTGTAAGAGGTGTGATTCATCTAGAAGAGAGGAAAAGGATCATAAAAGGGAAATCCCTTTTAATGCAACAGCAGTGCTTGAGGTCATACTTGAGTTCAGCATTTCTGTCTTCCAGGAGCTCTTCTGTTGCTTCTTTTCCCGGTGGAGAAGTGATAAGAGCTTGTCAGTGCAAAGGAAAAAGACGGGGAAAAATCCCCTAAACATCTGTCAGACAGAAAGATGGTGCTTATTACTGAATCAAGTAATGACAGTAAAAAAAAAAAAAACAACCCGAAAAACCCAAATCATGTCTGCCACTTAGATAGCAAGAGCTGAACTGGTTTTGTGATTTTTTCCATTATACTCATCTGAATACAGTAAAAGAAACTACAGATTCCCAAGAAGACTTTTACCAGGGTATTCTTGCGTGTGACTGTACTGGAAGTAGGGATTCCTATTTATGCCCCTGGGCCAAGGCTTCCTCTGCTTGCTACCTTTTTTTTTTCCTTTTTCTTTTTTTTTTCTTTCTTTTTTTTTTTTTTTCTGTGTGTGTGTGCTCATCTTCTTGTTCTTTTTAGTATCTGCAATAGAAGTGTCAGAAGTAAAGGGCTGGAATTGCAGTGGTCTCAAAGAGGCTGAAAGTTCAAATCTTGCCTTAGCCCCTTTTGTTAAGCAGAAGGTTAAACTGTAAGGGTGGTATTCTCCCATTAAGGCTGGTGAAACAGTGTGAAAAATGACCTATGGAGGCAAACACTGGGCATTTTTAAGAACAGGTTTTATTAGCTATAAGGGGATTAAATATGGCATTAACCACACAAAAGACTGGCCTTAACCATACTGACCTCCTGGTCTAGAGGTAAGTTTCAGCAGTTTTCTGTGAAATGCGTGAAAAAGTCTAAGTGGTGATGATAAAATCTTTGTAACTTGATTTTCATTCCTCTGATATCTGTAGATACTGCAGCAAACCTCAGGGCCCCTAAGCAGACACAGCAATATATAGCTACATTTGAGATGGCAGCACAACCCAGCATTTCTGACCCTCTTCAGTGCACAGTACAGAGAATTCCAACAAGGTCCCAACAAGAAGTAAGAGGAAGACCAACATTATTTCTGCTTAGGACAGCAAAGTGATTTCAGTGGATTTTGATGCAGGCTCAGACTAGACTTGTGGCTAAACTGAGGCAAATAAGAACAGCAGTAGTAAGCCAGATCAAAGGCCCATTGACCTCACTGCCCTGTTTCTCACAGAGGTTGAGAAGGTGTCCGGGAAGGAGCATAGGGTCAGGCTGGATTGTTCCCAATACTTTTCCATCCTGCACTTTGTCACAGTTTCTTGTGGGATTTGGGGCTGTGGCTTACGTTCTGGTACCTCAGTTTCTCAGTTGTATGGCAAATTTGTGAATGTTTCTTTCATCACACTTTTCTGTAATCATGCTTGTTTAACTTTGACTGCAGACTCTTTAGAATAGAATCTTTTCTTGTGTTATGTTTGCTGTACTTTAACACCTAGACACATGGTTATTTACCATTCAGTGTGGTCCCTGCTTTCAGAGAGTTACCATCCATGTGTAGCAGACTTCACTTAACTGTAAACTACTACTGTTGGAATGGTCTTTGATTTAGGTGGAGGGTTGTAAGCATCAAGCACTGTATAGATAACACTGCACAGGGATGGATTCTGCACAGGGATGGTCTTTGCTTTGCAAAACTGCCTTAATGTACAGAGCAGTGGCTGGGTTTAGGTAGTGCAAGCCCAATCATTGTAACTTTTAACTTGATCTTCAGGCTGGCAAAACTGCTGTGCTGCCTTTATGTCCAGTGCACACCACAGCAGGGGACTCTAAAGCAGAGTCTGGTTTTGGAGCTGTTTGCTTCAGCCTGCAGTTCAGCATCCATGAGTCAGCAACTGGTTAACAGATAAATAGCTAAAGATAATGCCTTGTCTGAAATCAAGCAGGGTCTACTGTTATTTTCCTTTCTATATTCCTATCTGATGAGATGATCAGCTATTCTAACTTTAGGTATGAAGTAAGCATTTAGCACAAAGCTATATCCTCTGTGAGTGGATGGGAGGGGTCAAGGAATGCAGCTAGTGAATACTTGCTCATGTAATTAAAGCTCTTTCTGCTCTCTCCTCTGTTCCTTGAACAATTTCAACATGTAATGCAGCCAGTAAAACTTTCTTAGATAGAACAGCCTGCTGTTCAGCAGACTTGCCAGTCTTCCAGACCTCTAGCGTTCTGTATTCCTTTCCCAGTGAATTTTAGTTCACTGGGAACTAGTTTAGTTTAGAACTTCACTGGAAGTTCTTACTTTCTCCCAAAATATAAGCAGTTTGTATAATCTGAATGAAAAAAAATTAACTTCAAACTGTTCTCATTTCTTTTATATATGTCCAACAATGTATTTTGTTACCTATGTTTCCATTTATTGAGACAGCCTTACACTCTTTAAAATCAGTAAACCGATTTAGAATTGTGTCTGATTTTCATGCACTTGGTGCGCACGTGAATGAGTGACTATATCATTCCTTGCCAAAATGGGAGAACTGCTGATACTGTTTTCTCTCAAGATGGGAATATCTCTTCTCAGTAGCTCTTAGTGATGGTATTACGTGGGGAGTGCTACGTGAATAAAAAGTGACCATGTGAAGGTAATCTTTAGTCGTGAATCATAGAGCATGAAGCTTGTCAATCTTTTCCCTCTGTAATTTTTGTAATTTCCCCCAAATCATCTAAATGTGGAGAAATAGCCAAGAAATATTAGTTTCTACAGTACTTGGTGAATGCTTCTGGTCAGCTTTTTATGTTCACAGTTGTCTAGTTTGACAGACAATAACACAGTCTGTTGAGCCTCTTGGGCTGTTTCTGTTTCAGCCCTGTAGCTGCTGCCACATGATAAACATCTCTTTCAGGAACAAACTGTTTTGATTTTGTTAAAGGGAACAGAATTGTATGAGGGGTCTGGTACCCACAGTGTTTACTGTAAATCCTGTTTTAGAGTGACTAGTTTAGGTGTGAGAAAATAATCTCAGTTGGCACACCCTCAACCAAATTGTCCAGCTGGGGTTTTACCTCAAGCACTAAGCTTTCAATGGGTTTCAGTATCTTGTGTGTTAAGAGGTTAACTACATCGTGGGTCTGTTTAAAGCTCACAGCATTTTCAGTGACAATGAGGAAGTTAATTCGTTCCTGGACGTTCAAAAGCAGAGGAAAGGCATTTCCTTTGTGTAGAGCAAATTCTGTACATGGGGAATAACATGCTAGGCTTTCTGAGTGGCCAGAAATTCAAGTTAGCTTTCCAAACGTAGAGAAAATCTATTTGCCCTGTGTCAGCAGTGCCAGAATTTCCCCAAGAAAAATACCTCCAAAGAAGGATATTTATTTACGCATGGGAATTTACCAGCATATGCTGAACTAAATAATAGAGTCCATAGATTTTTTCCGAAAAGCTAACAGTCATCTCCCATCAGGGAAATGGTGACTTTGCTTTGTAAACATGGGTTTAGTCAATGTCCACGAGATGACTCTTCATCATGTGTTTTAGCTCAGAAAAGTACATTGTTTTCTTCTGATTTCAGAGCAAAGGGACTCCCCATTTTTGCAATGACAGCACTTGTTAGTAAGACTAACATAATCATTGATTCCTAACTTCACAGAGAGGATTTTTTAAGATTTCTGCTATATGCATGGGAGGGAGTGTGTTTTCATGTCATATACTCCCACTTTTGTAATTTTTGATGCTGCAGAAGCAAAAATTGTAGCTGCTTGCTACAAATTCTGATTTACTCATTCAGGTGGAGAGAAGTAAAAGTAGTCCCAGACAGATTTCATGCTTTCTAATTGTCAGAAAAAGAGACAATCTCGAGTCCGAGATAAGCACTAAAAATTATTTTATTAAAAATTAAAGTTGGTGGTATTGTTAGTTTATAAAAGAAAAGAACAAAAAAGTTATAAAAACCCAGGCCACCAGATCAGAGANATAATTGAACTGATGGATTTGCCTTACTCTTAAGAGAAGGCATTTCTTTCTTTGGTAGACCAGTTCTACAGAAATATGCTTTTTCTATTGCAAAACCTTTTTCTTTTTTTTTTTTTTTTTTTTTAAATGGGAGAGGTGCCAAAGTCCTAGCCAGCTCCTCACCATTATCATCAAAATAATTTACCTTTCAAGTCCTCTCCATGCAGAAGAATAAATGTTGAAAAAAAAAAAAAAGACAAAAGATGCTTTTGCCTGATATCTAAAAATAGAGTGAAGGAAGTACTCCACTGTGGACAAGATAAAGACTGAAAGTTCATTGCCAAAAATTTAAGTGCAGTATGTACTGCTTTATCCTAGCTGAGTCATGCCTGGCTTGTGGAGCAGGAGTCAAACAATTCAAGAAGTCCAGCACACATCTCGTCCTGATCTCCTCAGCCTCCTCTTTCTGCTGTTTTGCTATTTTTTCCCTTTTATGGTTACGCACTTTGCCCAAACTAGATAATTTTTAAAACAGATGAAAGGGAAACAATAACTTTATGGCTAATTCTCAAATAACTTGTCATTAAATTTCATGGGAATATTTGGCAGAAAAACAAGGAACCCATAGCCAGTAACTATTCCATAGGATTTCTTACCATAGTAAAGGCCTGCTCTGGCCTGAGGTGTTTCAATGAGGTCAGTTACATCTGCCTGCATAGGTTTTCCCTGGTAATTTCAGCAGGTTTATGGCATCCTGTCATTTCCTGGACTAAATAAAGTAATTTAGGTATACATTGAGGACCAGCTACCATATTCTCCCAAAGAAACATCTGCATTTCAGGGATGGTTCCTGTTTACAAAAAAAAAAAGAGAGAGAGAATGAGTATCAAAGAGTGCCCAGGGTGACATCATCTGCTGAGAAACACACAACAGTATATGCTGGATATGTGTGTAAACAGCAATTATTCTATTAAGTGATGCTCGGGCTGTATGCTCTGGTGAGGATATACATCTATGCACATATGTGTACACAGATGGTAGAGAAGTGGAACAGAGAAGGCTAAACCATAAGGTGATAGAGGCAGCACAATGCAAGCAACAGGAACAAAGGCTATGGCACAGTATTTACAGAGTGGGTGGTTCTCACGGCTTCCCCATGAATACTTTGACACTCTCAGTAACAGCTTTTCAGCTCTTCCCCACAAGTCCTTCGAACCTTTGTGCCTTTCTGTTCTTATGAGTGTCAGGATGCTGCACTGTAGGCTGTACCTGTGGGGGCACCCATCCCTGCTGCTCAGATCTGCCTGCATTGAACAGCCCTGAGCTCCTTACTCTTGGGGGTAGCCAAGGCAGTGTAAGATCAAGTCTGTCTGCCCTGATAGCATCCTTTCTGGTCATCTCACTACCTGAGCAGGAAAGTATCTCTTTTAGCATATGCAGAGGTTCTAACAGCATTGTGATCAGTTATCACCATGATTTATAAACTGCATCCTGAGAGGGGCTTAATCTGACTCACTTCAGTGTGATGGAAAATCAAACTGAGTGATAAGCCTCAGGCTTTTCTAATGATCCTTCAAGATTGTCAGTCCTAGGGACAGGATGTCAGCATCTGAGTGGCTCGCTAGGTATGTTCTGACATGGTCACTCTCATCATGCCCCTGCGAGTACACTCAGCCTGGACATGTCTGCTTTATAAAAGTTCTCCACCTGAAACAACGGTCATTAGTCACAGGCCAGGGCCTAAGCATGCATCATTCCAGGAGTCGCTGTGCTTCTATGACTGTTCACTCTTCTGGCTGTGGGTCCATTACATTGGCTGTGGGAGCAGGTATCTATATGATCTATCTGTGTTCTCTTTCTATGGTACATTGAATCCCTAGAGGTCCGGGGGGAAGTAATCTCTGCACACTCTGGCTTTGTGATGGATTCTTAAGGAGACTGCAGAAAGATCTGTTCTGCCCCCCTTGGCTGCTTGGCACATGTACTATAACTGGGCATTAATGAAAACAGGGTTATCTCCAGCCTCATGCTCTGCAGAGAAATTATTCCCTTTACAGATAGGACAGATGGCACCATAGTGGGAGTAGTTTACAACAGGCCAAAGTAGAGCTTTGCTATTACTTCAAAGTTCAAAGTGGGAGTCTTCTAACTCTGGAGAAACATCCTGGTACCAAAGCCATCCCAGGCAGAGAGGGCGACTCCTTCCAAGGAGGTCCTGCACAATTCTGATGAAGCTCTGAAGTAGTTCATGTACTTCCACTGAACTGTGCATAAAACCCCCACAATGCTGTTGTAGTGCACAGCTAATTTAACATCGGAATTGCTTGTCAAAGGTAAATCCCCTAGCTGTACATTCACCACTGCTTGAGCATTTTTGCAGATTAGAGGCACCTACGCATGCTTACCCATTTCTTGCCTTATTTCAATACTCAGTGTATCTGCTTGATGTTAAGCCAGCACTGTTATCAGTAAGAGAAAGTTGATAGGTTTCTCAAGAATGAAATTAGACCATGTGTTTTTATCTTATCTATTAATTTTAACCACAATCAGGCAAAAACAGTTTACTGAAGTGTTCAGCATTGCTGGTGTTAAAATCCAGTTTCCTGGTTTTTTCCATGTTTGTCAAACCCCCTTTTTTAAAATAAAGTATCTGAGATTGGTGTCCACAGTGAATTTGGTGACGGGTGGGAAAGAGGGAAAGCCTGACTTAAAACAGGTAATTCTTTTCTAGGGACAAGGCTAAAGAAAAAAAATACATAATTTTTTCTTTTTAAAAAATGCCACTAACTTTTTATTTAAATTGATCTGATGACTCAGTCTTAGGAGCAGAAACCTGATTTCTTGCAATGAAAAGACTTGTTCCATCAGGTATTTGCCATTTGCCACTCAAAGAAGTGTCAGCCCAAACCTACTGCTACTTGCACTTGTGGATAGAGACTTTTTGCCTGACATCCAAGAAATATGCTCTGGTTGACCTGAAACCGCCAAGAGTCAGATCAAATACTTGCACCTGTGTTCAGGGTGAAGACACACGGAAGTACCAATTCCCCCTGTTGCCCAGTGGCTCAGGGAAGGTCTCGTACAGAATGTTGTTCCTGCTTCTGCCATGGAAAGCCAGGTGAAGACAGAGGCAAATCTACCTTCCCTTTACCCCTCTTGGTAATGTAAGGAAACCTGCAAGCTATGCTGGAGCACAGAGTATGCAGAAGGAGTCTTTCAGTCCCTCTTGTTCAAAGTGTGGCACATAAATAATTTTTTATCTTTTGGGTAGGAGGGAAAGCACCAAGGAATTAGGTTTCGTCATAGACTAAAGATGAGAAATCTTACTGAGGCTATTCCATTTAAGAGTTAAACATTTCTGAATAGGATAGGCTAGACTCAACCTGCAAGGCTAGGAGCACCATACCCTGGACTGTACCATCTGGTGATATTAGATGTAGAAAAAGAGCCTGTGTCTCCTCACATCCCAAAATATTAACCAAAGGCTCCTTAGTTAAAAGGTAGGAGGCTTAAGCACTGTCTCCTTGTTCTTTACTTTGAGCCCTTCTTTTTTAATATTTCCAATGCTGCAAGTGGAAACAAAAAGTTTTCTAATGAGTAAAAGTACAGGTGATTATAATTTTTCAGGTTAATAAAAGGAACAGAAAAATCTGCATTTTCTCACAGATCTAAACACTTCTTTTATTGATTTTTTTTGCTCTTACACTAAACCAAACCAACTTCATCCAGAGACGGAGTAAATTGCCGTCCTGTAACTGTGTGCTCCTCACAGTGTGATGGAGTATATTCCATCCCCTTACAGATCCAATATTGCCCGCAGGGTGCAACTGTGCAGGGTGATCCAGAGAAGGTTTGCTGCAGCCCAGACCTGTAGTGCAAGGCTGGACATCCTACAATTCCAGCTCCCCACTAATCCAAATTAAGGTGGGAAGCAATAATTATGTGATGGCTTAGTAAATGAAAAAATGGAACTTGTCCCTATCTCATACTTTTAGTGCCCTTTGTCTTGCATGCATTGTAGAAGATGGGAATGTCTATGACTTGGGAAGAGCCTGGTGTTACTTGAGTAGCAGTTGAGATTTGGTGATGATTGCTGGCAGCTGAAGTTGGAGAATGCTCAGCTTCAAAGCTGGGGAGACTGTGGATGCAGAGCAGATTCTGTGGGAGATGGGAAACTGCGAGCTGAGAAGCTGCATAAGGGAAGCAATTCAGTCAATCAATTCATTCATCAACACTACTAGAGTAGAAACAAACTGGGATTGGGAAGATAAGTGATGGAAAAAACACCAGCTCCTCCTAGGAGATAAAATATGGGATGAGAAAAGGAAATGATTGGAGAAAAGATCAAGTACAGGAAGAATTGAGTGGGATGGGAATAGGAGGAGCCTAGGGGAAAGGCAATGATGAGTCAGAAAATAGAAAATGGGAAGGTGAAGACTGTCAACAAAATGTCTGATATTATGAATTTTGAAGTGATGAAGACTTAGTCAGAAGGGCTAGAAGAAGACTGGAACTTGCAAGGAAACAAGAGCTTGGTGGCAAAGCTTGAGGAATGGAGACTGAAAGCTGAAGACAGCAAAATGAGAGGAATAGGAAGAAACAAGTGCAACCTGAACGAGGAGGTGTGAGGAATGAAAAGGGGAACATGCGAGGCAGTGGGCAGAGACATTGTGTGCCCCACTATGCAGTCTGTGCTTGAGCGTGGTTTGGTGTTCCAACTCACTGAGTTTTGCCATTTCTGCACCAGGGATAGAATGTGCCCATTGCCTTTGTCCCACACTTCCTGTTGCTCTCCCTGAGACTAAAGAGCACTGAAGTCACTAAGTGTGATACAGAAGAATACCTGTTTCCTTCACGTAATACATTTGTCCTGGGGGAGTCAGTGATATGAGGCAGAGAGAAAAGGGCACCCCCCATATGTCCAGGACCTCCACCTTGCTTGCTGTCTTGTTCTGAAGCTGCAGGCTGAAGAGGGATTGCACCGAGAGCAAGCACAGCATGTGGTGAAGGCAGTCACATGCTGCCCTGGGAAACTGTGCTATCCTCCTCTTTGCCACAAAATTTCTGTGTGGTGCTGGGCAAATTTTTGAAACCTACCTTGTCAGAGGTGATGACTGACTGGGTGCTCCTTGTATTACGCATGTGTGGGTAGAGATTTCGTGTCTGACGTGAAGGACTGCTGAGTTCTCACAGCAGAAGCTGAGGCAATGCATACTGGGCTTTGGAGACAGAAAGTAGAGTATTAAATAAACTGAGAAATCAAGTCCTAGGGAGTACAAAAAAGTAATGGAAACTTTTGACCTTAATAACTTTGTGCTTCAGTTCCCTATGTGTAAAATGTGGATTGTACCACCCCCTCATGCTGCAGGGCTTACTAACAGATTTGCTCACATTCAAAGATACTCAGATGCTTTGGTGATGAGGCAAGAGCAAGAGACCCTGAGTAATTTTATTTTCAGAGCCATATTTGAGGAGTAGTTAAAGTGTGAAGCTACGCATGGAGCAAAGAGCAGGACATGAAAGCCCAAAGAGCTGCTCACCAAATAACTAGCTTTGCAGCCTGCATGCAAAGAGATGGCAGTGGGGTGGGAAGAGTCATTGTGAGATCATGAAAGAACTCTTTCCTAAGGTAACTTAAATTTTATGATTTCCTACCCTGAGGGTTTGGTTTGTAAATGCCCAATAAACATTTTTGTGTGCAGTATAAACATGAGTCGGCAAGATGCTTGGTGAAGTAGACATTTCTCTCTGCCTGTAACGTGTGATGAGTGAGGCTTTCCTCGTCACAGAGTAGTACACTGTGTTGGTGAATAATTTTGATATTAATTCAATGATCTTAATTAATATGTTGGCATTCATAGCAGTGGATTCTTAGAAAAGCAAGCATCATGACCATTTTACAGATCTATTCTATCAATATTTGAAATGTGCGTTGGAGAGTTGGAAGCAAAACCTGGATCCCTGGATCTTGTTCTTTTCCCAAAAGATGAAACCAGGCATTCATTTTTGTTCCAGTCACATTGGGTTAGAAACACTGCATGATTAAACAGGTCTGCAGCTTACCTTGGAGTCCAGTGGTTGTCTCACCATTTAGCATAAGTAGGGTCAGGTCTGGGATAAATAATTATTTGGAACACTGAGCATGGTAGAGGAAAAATCCAGGTCTGATATTGAAGGAAATCTAAATGCATCTTGATTTTACAAAAAGATGGATGGATCTGATTCAATGGAATCAAGAGAGCTTTTGGTATCAACAGCTGAAATCCAGGGACATGGATGAGGAGTCTGGCTTTGGAACTAAAGGCAGTTTCCTAGAACTGACATTTACCTGTACGTTAATGAGGAAAGGGGTACTCCTTCCGATTGCACTGAGAGTGTGTGGAATCCCCTCGGATAACTGATAATGAAACTGTTACTGATAGTTTTAAAGTCACACATTTGGTGGTTTGTTTTTAAAAAATTTCTGTGAGTCACAGGAATCTGTGGGGCCACTTGGGAGCAGAGGTAGAAAAAAGAAACCCTCTACAATGTAGGTCATTAATTCTCAAAAAGTCAGTGGAGAAAAAATAAAAGCCCCAAGTCAAGTATGAGTCCTTACACTCGTCACTATTTTGGGTGCAGAAACATTTAATTTCTGAGCAAAAAAGAACCAACACCTCTGTATTCTTCTCCACCATAATTTATTCCAAATGTCATTACAGTCTGTAGATTCAGAGAAATGAGTCTGACACCACGTAGAACATTTATTAACATTTAATAACATCTTAAAGCTAAATATACACCATTTTTGTGGTGTTTGTCTTCACTAGTGGCTTCTCTTAGTCTCAGACTTGAGTTTTCTCTTTTACATACTCTGCATTCATAGCAGGAAGGTCAATGTGTTTTGTGCCCCCTTTTTAAAACTTTATGTAATATTTAACAATGTGGCTTAAAACTAAGGCCACAGCTTTATTTAATTTCACTGTGGAAGTAATGAATAAAAGGTAAATGAAGGGATCGTGCTGTTTCTTACCTTGTCTTCTGCTGCAGCTGTACCTTCAGCTGAAATTGTGAGCCTGACATCAACTACTGGAAAATGTTTAATATTAGTTATTCTGTGAGCAGAAAATGCTGTAGGCCTTGACCTGTCATTTTTCTTCACTACAATCTCCTTCTCGCCAGTCTCATGGATCTCCTTTAGTCAACTGATTCTCTGCTGCATTTGCTGTTGTGGCACATTCGGATTTGCTCACAACAAGCACTGTCAGTAAGGACTGGTACCTGTGGCATGGAGGAAGCAATGAGTATGAGGAGGTCCTGAGAGGTATCTTGGGATCTGGAAGAGAACACAGAAACAGTTACACAGTTCGAGGACGTATTTAGTTCTAAAATTCATCTCAAGCCGTTAAGGACCCTATTAATGAGGTTTTATTGCAGATAAGCTGTTAGGGAGCTTCTAGCTTATCTGGTTAAACTTCTGGAAGATTATCTTTCTGGCATGCCTTCTTCAGCAATAACTTTTGTTTTTTTAAGAAGGATTCAGCAGCAGGACAGCTGATTTTAATTATTTATTATGTTGCTTCTAACCCAGTCCATTTGATCATCTGGAAGAATGTATCTATTTGTTTTACTGGCCTACTGCATGCAAACACACGAACTTAAGCCCTAAACTCTAATTTTAACAGTGAAAAAAATGAGGAGGCAAGTCAGTGTAGATAGAGTTTGTATCTTACCTGAACAGCTGATATAGCTGGAAAAAACATAGGAAAAATTGAATGAACAAGCCCTTCCTTCACTTTTAAATAGAAGATTCACTTTTCAAAAATGATGAGGCGTATTTGCATGTTGGAGAAAACATCTTTCACTGAGAAATTTAAAAGGCACAAAACTTTGAGCTGAAACAAGATCAGCTTGGTTTTTGATAGGCATCTCCTAGAGGAGACAGGGCAAGGTGCTAATGGTAGAAAAAGTCAAACAAACCCCTGTGTCTGGAGGTCAAAGCTACACAAGTTCAAACAAGAAGTTAACTGCTCGTAACTAAATTACAGTTAATCGTTATTGGGACAAATACAAGATGAAGCCAAGATCTCTTGAGTGTCAAATCAAAACACAACAGCTCTCTAGATGAAAAGCATCAGCCAGACACCACTGAATGCAGCTAACTGTATTCAGGGTGACTAGGAGACTTGTAACCCTGGGATTGGCGAATGATGGGATTGTGTTTACACAGCTATGAAGGTGTTCTATGCTTCTATGCTGCAGTAAAAGACAAAAATTATGCTGATAGAAGTTAGGTCTTTCTTAATAAACGATGTCTGAAGCCAGAATTGTATGATTCCAGTAAAAAGTGCACCCCTAATTTACAAAGTTACTTGCCAAAAAATCTGGGGTTACCTGAGAAGTGAAGTGACTCTTTTTGCCTGTGTTTTTTTGTTTTTTCCTTAATTTGGACACTGACTCTAGCAAGAAAGAGGGCTGTTGAAATGTGGATATTTCAAACACATCCTGAAATTGGATTAGCCCAGGTGAAATAGACTTGTGTGTGTAGACACTGAATGGGAAGTCTCTTTACCAACATCCGCAGCCTCTTAAACAAACAGAGTGAAACATCATCCTGTGAACCCACTCAAAAAAGGAGGAGACATAGCTCTTCCCTGTAGGGACTGTATCCACAGAGCACTTATGGGTCATAAAGGTGCACTCACTTTCATGAAAACGAAAAATGGCCAAATTGAGTAATAAACATCCTTGTACAGCTACGTTTTAACTGAATGAGGCATGCACAAAAATAGCAATAGCCTCCTTTGGAAGGTATATAGAAAAATCCTTTTTAATATAAGGTAACTAGTAATTTTTTTTTATTGCCACTCAGATCTTCAGTATTATTGTTTATGCTGGAGTGTCTTATTTTTTATGTACTCTACACCCAAAAAAACCTCAAGGAAGGGCACTCATGCACTACTGTAGAAGAATCTGCTTGGTTTAAGTACCACTCTAAAAGATACCAGCAAACAAAGTCAAGTGAGGTGATCAGTTCACTTTTGAATGGTTTGCCCCACAAAGGAGTGGACTTCCTTGTGCACATTGGCCTGCATTACTCCTGGGTTGCTGAAACACCGATCTCTATGGTTTTCAAACACAAGTGTTTAATACTGCTGCAAGCCTTTAGCATTATCCTGTCTAGTAGTCATGACAGAGGGTAGTTTTATCTTGTGAGGATTGCCTCTGGCCAGTAGTGTGGCAAGGCTGCCATGGCTGGAGGGAGAATGTGCACAATCCTCCTGCTACTATTTTATCAGTGGGGGAGAGTCTGCTGCTGTTACGTGCTACTGTTATATGCTTGAAAAATTGCACAGTAAACCAGGTCGGTGATGTAGCATCATGATAATACATGTTAGGTTGCAAAGTTGTTTTCATCGTGGCTTTAAGCAACAGTGCTTTTCTCCTAGTAGGTGCATGTTTAGAGAATTAAAGGAGTTAAGTGCAACATGCTGATCTAGGAAAGAAGGTCAAACCACTTTCATTCTTTCCTATTGTCTCCCTTTTTTTCCACAGCGTTTATGACTTTCTCTTCAATTAACAGTCCTGCTGCTGCAGACCTTCAATCTCTCTTAACCTCACCAATTATTTTCATACCTGTCAGTGGCCACAACAAACCAACTGTTGCTTTAGGACAGCTGTTGACGTCCAACCCATTTTATTTGCCTTAGCTACATGATCAGTGTCACCCCAAAAGGGATTTATCTGGTTCACTTGCTGGCATAGTTGCTTTAAGAGATGGCAGATTAAAGTCACTGTCTTCTGTCTTCTGCTTTCTGTTCGGTGGAAAGGCCCATCCTTGCTTCTCTGGTCCGGAGTAAAACTTTGTGCTAAAGATATGTGCATGAGGGAATGAAGAACCTCTGTGGAAATGAAAAACCACTGTATTCTTAGAAATGGATGGCCTCTGCAGGTGGTGAGTAGAATGGTCAATCATCTCAGCCCACTTTGTGTACCAGGTGTGGGAGGATGTGCCCACGCTAGTGAATTAAATAGGTATAGGCTATTTTAATATTGCTTGACTGCTTTCTTCTAAGAAGTATCTACTTTTCTTTTTCTCTCTCTCTTTTTTTTTTTTTTTTTTGAAGGGGAATGCCAGACTTGACTAACAAAGACAAGAGCAGACTAAATGTTTCCTTAACAGGAAGCCACTAGCTCTCCACTTAGCAAGTGGGGAGGAAAAGCCTTTAAAGATGTTCAAACTTTCTTATGCAAATTTCAGTTACACAAAGGTTTTGGGAGAACTTATTCAACTGTGAATTGAACAGTCTCTCAGTGATTATAAATGCACGGTACACAAAACTGTGTGCAGCACAGCACAGAAATCTAAAGGTGAGGGTGCTTTCAGGTCTCCCAGGGTGCTGTTCCACTGTTTCCAAACAATCTAGTTTTGGCTGAGGGTAATACCTTTTCTAAGAAAAGCATTGAAA
The DNA here is from genome assembly GCA_013398115.1 of Falcunculus frontatus. Lineage (NCBI taxonomy): Eukaryota > Metazoa > Chordata > Aves > Passeriformes > Falcunculus > Falcunculus frontatus. The sequence goes on along the minus strand of VZRV01001399.1, from coordinate 1,656,060 downwards.
GAGCTTTAGAACAAAAATAGAGCATTTAAAGGCAAAGCAGTGCGGTCCCTCTAGAGAAACACGACAATTTCTCAAATGAAGGCATTTATTATGGTCGTAGTCAGATAGCTTTTGAGTGACTGAAACACCTGCACATACAATTGTCAATATTAGAAAATGTCCCAGAGCCCTGTCAGAGATCAAGGATGCTTTCTAGCTGCTCTTCTCACATAGATTAAGGAGATAATTTTTATCTCCAGACTGTTCTGCCTTGGACTTGGGAACTGTATGCATACTTTCTTTGTGGCCTCGGTGATGCTAATCACATGACACAAAGATAAGCAGATGAGCAGTGACTGAGGCCTTGTTCAGTGGCGAGATACCATCAGCAGGTAAAGCAGAAAGAGTGGTAAGTGAGAGATAGACCGGGTTTAACAGGTTGTCTTCTGTCACCAGTCCTCATGATGAAAAGGAGCCTTATGGATGTGAAGCAGTTCTGCTGAACTAAAGAGCCACTGCAGCTGCCATAATGGCCTTCCTAGAAAAACAGTGTTGGTACCAAGATCTCTTCCCTGGACCTCTGTCTGTCTCTTGCAGACAGCCACAGAAAATCTTCATGTAGGTTTCCACTGGCTTTTGTGGGACAGTCTGCGGAGGGCAAGGGCCTTGGTATGTGTTATGTTGCCTTATAACTACACTGCCTGACACACACACACCGGAGCTGAAGATCATTGTATCAATGGCTGTCAGAGAGACCAGCCTGTGGCTCTGCTTTTATCTAGGCCAGCATCTCATGGTCCTGTGGAAGGGATACTACAGCTAAGTATCAGGACAGCAGAGGCATGTCTCCTCCCTTCACCTCCCACCCTGCTACTGTCAGGAAAGCAGGCAGTAGCTTGTACTATCAGAGGATGCCTTTTACATTTGAGTGAGCTACCTGTGACTGAGGTATCTGCCTGCTCAAAGCAGGCACAAAGCCTCAGGAGAGTGTTGTTTCATGAGCTAATGCTTCAGGGCAAGAAGTGCAGTCTGTCATTTTTGCTCTGGGACCAGTTTCCTCAGCTCAACCCCTTCACCGACCAAAGGCACAGTGTTTAATTATGGTGACATGGCCATACATCTTCACAAGGACTGTGCCTACTCACCAGCTCTTGGTTTGCAAGACCTGGGCTGTATTCTTGCTTCTATGGGGTCCCTCTCACTCAGTTTCTTCATCCATCAAATGTGAATAAGGATGCTGCTCTCCTTTGTGAGGTCTGTTGTGCTGTGGATGAAAGCAGTGCACAAGGGAGAAAATTGTGAGAGGGCAGAACTCATCGCTGGCCTGCTGCAGCTTATGGTGTACTGCTGTGCTGTGGATACAGAGTGACAGCTGTAATCCTTGTCAGATAAGGGGAGAGACAGTCTCTTTGCTCAGTTTGCTTGCCTTCTTGAGGAAGCAGCCACTTTTATCCATGTGGTTGACATCTGAGAGAAATTACCATTCTCAAGGGAACTGAAAGTTCCTTTTGGTACCCTGGAGAATTTTATTCCCCAACAGAGAAGCACAGCACTTTTTACCTAGAAATAACCCTGGCCAAATCAACTGTGTCTAGCTGTCCACAGCCTTAGGTTATCACACAGCCACACATGCCACACACCAATAGATAAAGTGCTTTGGGCCCTGCTGGAGAGTGGGAGATGGTTAAGGAAATTCCTGGGTGCTACAGATGGCAGCAGTGGAAGGAATTACTCAGGCGGCAGCAGGTTTTTTTTTTCTGACTCAGTGCTGATTCTTTACATCTGCCCGTTGTTAGACAAACTGTGTTGAGTATAGTTACTGTCTTTCTCATGGTGTTTAAAACTGACATTGTGACACTTTTTGGCATCAGCAGATGCTACAATGCTTTTTGCAGTATCAGCTTGAGATGAGTTTTTTATGGGTTTTGATGGACAAGGTAGTTTGGGTGTGCAGAGGTGATCTGTCCTACCCCTGCCCGGAGACCAGGCCTCGAAGACCTCAGCTGATTGTGACAGATACCCCTATTACCTGTTCTTATACACCTGCAATGATAAGGCTTTCACACTTGTTGTTGGCAATCTGGTCCAGCATCTCCTTAGTTTTACTCACTGGGGGTGTCTCCTCATGTTTACCTTGCAGCTCCCTAACTTGTGCACTCTGCGGTTGGAGCCAAGCAGTATAAACATCATTTGGCACCAAACACTTCCACTTTGCAGAAAATAAGCAAATTATTCTTTTTCCTACTAAACAAATGTGGGGAAATTAGGTATTCATAGTGCAAATATCTAGTTTCAGAATTTGCTTTCCGTCTTTATTATGAAAAGCTGGCTAGGAGAATCCACCACTGCAGGGTGGATGTCTCGGGTGCCTCTGTACCCTGACCCGCGGTTAGGACTAGTGACAGCACCAAGCCTTAACCCCATGTCAATGGCACATGCTGTGACTGCTGCTGGTACCAGTCCTGGCTGGGACCAGTTCAGTCAGGAGGGCTGCAAGGCCTGGCACCACTTTGCTCTGGCATTTCACGTGTCTGCAGCAGAGCTGGAGGCCATCGTGGTGGAGGTGGGTAAAAGCGTATGTGGGCAACTGAGTCACTCTCTGGGTGGCGGGAGGCCAGCGCTCACATATGGTGACCTTGTTCTCACCCACCCATCCCTGAGCATTCTCTCACCATGTCCTGGGCGTATTTCTGTTTTTGGTTGTGTGAGGAACAAGTGGTTCCTGATGGACATCAGTGGTTTCACCTGTGCTAGGCAGTGGCATTCAGCATGTGCCCTACGGCACATCAGCTGGGTGATCCCAGTGGGGTGTTGACACCAGGTGGGGTTTGGGGCACAGCCAAGGCAGCACAGTAAGATAAGTGGCACAGGGCAGCCCGAGAAGCCACATTCCTGCCATGGTAACGCCATAAAAATTTTTAAGGACTTCCTGCAGATATAAACACAAATGAGGTTAATATCTCTTTTGAAAACCTTCAAAGAACTTCGGATCAGGTCCTACGCCCCCTCCTGTCCTATAGACTTATCTTCTACTTAACTTTTACTAACCAGATGGTTAAGCAAAGAGCTGGATCCTGAATAAACCAGAACAGCTCCACTGAAGTCAACAGCACAGCTATGTTATTTTAGTACCAGGGTGTGGTACAAACCTCAAATTAAAAATTAATTTATTATCTGCCTGGATATAAATTCATGGTGCACGACCTCATTTTTCCATACTGTCCCATCCTGCTAAAAATGCCAGCAGACTGGTTTGTCTTGTTTCAGCATGGATGTGTCTGCAGTTTTTGCTGCTGTGGGTCATAATCAGCAGCCACTGCCTGCACAGCAATTCCCTTATAAATTTTCTCCTTAAGGGGTGGTCACTTTACTTTCTCCTTACCCAGCAAAATTCTGTCCTCAAGTATCAATTTCAAACATGTGCATCTATCACAAGTCCACTTGTATATTGATTCATTACTGTGCCTCTGCTTAATTTAGCAAGAATTTTGTGTTAGCCAAACTCTTGTGACTGTGTAATAGCAGAAAAAATACAAAAGAATACCACTTGCATCATTTATACTGCACATTCACCAATATTCCTTGATGCACCTATTTCTTGTGTACCAAGTATGTGGCAATTTCACGCAAACTGACTGCCACTTCACTGAAAGTGACTTTTAGCTATATGAACCAGGGAAAACCACTATTATTTTTCATTTCCCAGCAATGACCAATTTAGTTCAAAATTGATATTTTGTAATAGCTGAAAAGAAGATATTTTCTACCAGACTCTCTTGATGACTTTTTACCGTAAGATGGGCAACACTAGACAGATGGAAGCAGATCATTTCCACTAAGAAAAATCATCAGCCCTATTGCAAAAGTGGTCAGTTCCCGCTGGACAAGTAATGACTAATTTTTAATGAAAGTTTTTTTCAAGTCTGTTGGTTTGCTCATTTTTACTCTACACTGGCTTTCTACATTTTCAACTGTTTTGACAAAAGCTCCAGAATTTCTGAAGTGCAGCTGTTTTCCTGCTCAGCTCTGCTTCTAATAGTTGCCTAAAAACTTTTTACTTTTAAGGGCATGTAGTCCTGCAGATAGAAATGTCAGCTCTAAAGAAGAAAGCAATTTTTCTCTTTTTTGTTCACCCATTTTTGACCTGGCAAATATAGGTGTGATTTAGGTGATTGCCAGCTACAGTGGAGGGTTTGTTGAGCTTGCTGCAGCTGAGGCCAGAGGCTGATCTCATGAACACTGTTTTTACAGGCGTGTGACTCTGCTGACGTCCTTTGGCTTCCTGTTCAGTGAGGCTGTGCTTGACATCCTCGGATTTAGGCGCAGTGTGAATTTTCTTAGACTTCACCCTCCAGCCCTTGTTTTGTTTAATCAGCCCTTCCCTTCCTGTGAATAATGGTCGTGATCACATCATGCGATGGCTACGGGGAGGGAAGGTCCCCTCTGCTGCAGCCCTTTTGGTGGCAGCAGTGTGGGTGAGGTAGGTGTCTGTGGGAACGAGAGGGAGCGGGTTTCAGGCAGTTTCTGGTAGCATGTAAGACATGCTGGTGTGCATGGTGATTCACCCCCTCAACACCATTAAACCTTCAGATTATGAGTGGGTTAAATCCTGTAAGGTCGTAGGCGCATTATAAAAATAAACACAGACCTCTGAGGTAGATAGGTTACTGGTGAGGGGGCAGTGGTGTGGATAAATCAGATCATTCCTCTTTCTTATGAACATTGACAGCAAAATCAACTGTTCCTACTGCCTGGCTCTAAGGCTTTGCCTCCTCTTTGCATTGCTGGCGCAGGTGCTGTAGTGCATGTCTGACACCAAGGAGAGGTCCTGCCCACGTGGAACTTTTTGAGTGCATTTGAAGGTGCTGAGTGCTGTATTCTGGTGCCAGACCACAATAATAACAATGGGCTAGTGAGGAACTTCTCTGAGAATTACTGAGTCCGGAATTAAAGGTCATGCATGCCCACACTTTTATTTTTGAGGTATTAGTTAGGGAGGGAAGTAGATGGAGGGGAGAGATTATCCCCCTCCACTCAGGGCTCATCAGAGCACATATAAAATACCATGTCCAGTTTCACACTCTCTCCCTCAAATACAGGGAAGTTGGGGCATGTTCAGCAAGACGTTAAGGGCTGAAGCACTTGCCCTGTGGGGAGAGGCTGAGGGATTTGGTCTAGTCCAGCCTGAGGCAGAGAAGTCTTTGGAAGGACCTAAGAGCAACCCCCCAGCACGTACAAAGGGATCAGCAAGAAGACATTGCCAGAATCACCACGGCACTACACATTGGGAGGACAAGCAATGAAGGACTGAAGTTGAAACAAGAGTCTTGGGCTGGATGTAAGGATACACTTCCCCAAGGGGAGAGAGTCAAGCACTGGACCAGGTCACCCAGTGAGGTTGTGCAGCCTTTGTTCTTAGAGTTTTTCAAGACTGGTCAGACAGAGTCCCAGGAGACCTGATCTGAGCTTACAGCTGTGTCTGCTTTGAGCAGGAAGTTGGAGTAGAGACTTCTTGACATCCCTTCCAGCCTGATACTCTGTGATCCAATGTCTAGGTATCCCATATTCTGAGAATCATGAAAAGTTTTAGGTGAAGTTTTTGGGTGAAGGGTTGAAAAGGTAGAAAGAATGCATTTTGACCTTCTCTCCACCTTTGACCAACTGATTTCACTCTGGTCCAGCAGCAGTGATACTTCCTCTGATTTCTCTAACCATGATCAGGCAGTGGGCTTGTGTAAATGTTGTCCTGGAAGCTCAGAGGACAGGGGTGCTGGGCAGAGGGGAGAGGGCACCCACTGCCTGAGAAGATTATGATGCTAAAGCAAGGCTTAATCAAGTGGGATTGGCTGAGCCTTTTGGGATGCCTTGAAGGCTCAGAGATAGGAACAGAAATCCAGCTTTGCCCAACAAGATATACCCAGTGGGATACCCTGGCAAGTAAGCTGTTGATGAAGATACAAAGCATGTAACACTGGCCAATTTTGACAGTTTTAGTCTCCACAGAATACAAAATCAATATCATACCACAACATTAAAATAATTTCCTCAGAATACAAAATTCATACCATTAAAATAATTGCAATTGTTTGCAGTATTTCACTTTCCAACCTAAAATTAGTTGTGTGCAAATTCATCACCAAGGCTAGGGCACCCATGTTGCCTGTGGGGCAGTCACTGTGCTCAGCAGTGCCACTGTATCATACTTCTTCCTTCTGATGCCTTAGGTTTTAACTTTTATATTTTTCAAGTCCTGTACTGCCTAGTGTGTAACTCTGAAGTTTCTTGTGGCCTGTTAACTGCTGTTCTCTCATGCTGGTTAGACGTAACAAACCTCTCTAGGTTTCCACCTCAATTTTGGGACACCAGGCCCCAAACTGTGTAAACTAAGGCCTCTGAAGAGGAGGGCAAACTTGGGGTAGTTACATCATTAACTGAGGTTATAATTGGACAATTAATCCTGATATGCAAATGAACCAAACTTATAAAAGTGTGAAGAACTCATGACTCAGGATCCATCTTGGGTGGAGCCTTTGGCCTGCCCAGGGTGTACCTTTGAAGGCCCTTCAAATAAATACCTACCTTTATTCCCTTATTCTTGTCTAGTCTCTGTTTTTAAGCGGCCACCTCAGGCATCACTTCCTTCCCTGCAGATCAGAAACTCGATGTGGGTCTCTTCCCTCCCTCTGGATCCCAGTGCTGAGAAGCCAGCAGCAGTCAAGAGAAGTCACTGTGTTTGTGTGTTGGTGGGTTTTTTTATGAATGCAGGAATTACCACAGTTGAATGAATAATTCATTCATGAAAACGATGCTTTAAAAAGAAAAGTACTCTTCTATTATTCTTGGAAATTGTTCACCCAGTTGCTTTTTTTTGCCTTAGCTGTGGTGGGACCTGGCAGCGGCTGTCACTGAAAGCCAGCAAGTTAATCTCAGTGAAAGTTAGTGAGTGGGGGGGACAAAAGATGCAGGCCCTGCCCCACTGTCACTGATGGCTTTTGTGAGTATTCTCAGAAAGTCCTGCCTGGCGTCCCTGGTGACTCACTGGCAGCTGACTGAAAGCAGGCAGGACGCCAACAGCCCCTGCACAACTGGAAAGTACAGAGCCATCCCAGTGTGTGCCAGAAAAAGGAGAAGATGACATGCAGTGATGTGTCTGTCTGCCTGCCTTGTCTGTCTGTCACAAGGCTAGAAAAAGCAGTGACTCTCTGTTCCTTGTAGGATATATGGGAGCTTGGTGCTGTGAAGTCACCTTTGTTCTTGCAAGAGGGACTGTTGGATGGTCACATAGAAAGGTGAGGAGCTATTGCAAGCTTTATTCGGGCTTCTTGGCAAACAAAACTTTCTAAGACACACATGGTATTAAATCCTTTCACAGGTACAAGTGTAGGATTCCTTTAGGGCCAGGGTCAAGTTTACTCAATCAAACCTACCCACTCCCTTATGAAGCTGCTCTTGCTGCTTTCTGGTAGGCAAGTGATGGATACCCAGGGGGATAATGCACATGGTCATGAAAGGGTAGGAGCATAAATACACTCCAAGTCTCATCTCCCTCACCGGGGGCTCTGAAGAGCCCATTTGGATAACCTATTCTGCATGTTCACCTTGGAGCTCATGAAGCCTTTTTCCTGCAGAGCTATGCCTTCAGCTTTTGTGACAGGTAGTCTCTGACTGGAGGTCTTTCTGTGATGGGCTTCTTTATAAGACGTTCCTTCTCTGTGGACTTGCTGGTGCACAAGGAAAGTTCTCCTCCCTCTGCCCCTTGGGCCACTCACCCACACAAAGTCTTCTTGTAGATCTGGAAGAATTTAATTTTCTTCAAAATTTTTATCTATCCTTGAGACTCATGGTTGGCTTTGGCAAACAGGCTCAGGGCTGCCTGTCAGGGTATTTCTGAGAGGAAAATACCCTGCCAGGGTATTTTCTGAGGGGACAGGCAGGAAGGGCAGGAGGGTCAAGAAGAAAAACAGACACACATTCTGACTCCTGGCACTTTTAGAAAGAGTTGAGATGAATGGCTGCAGAAGGTGACCCCAGGTGGGATCTTGTTGCTGCCCCAGAACCCTGCGCAGACAGAGCTGCAGTTCACAGTGCCCCAGCAGAACGTGCCTGTGGCTTGCACTAACAGGCCTTACCAGGCGCTGCCTGGACATCCCAGAGCCATGTCTGACACTGGTTCCCTCACCAGGCATGATCCCGACCCTCACCCACACATCTACATCCTGTCCCCTTTCCCAGGGAGTTTCCCAGTGCTGAATCCCTGCCGGTTCCTTCCTGGCCCTGGATGCCCAAGGCGCATTAACCAGGAAGGAAGAGTCACGGGTGCTTGTCCCTAGCTGCAACCGAGCCAAGCCATGGTATTTCAGAGAGTACCCTCCCTCCAGCCCCAGCTCCCACTGACACCTAAGTTATTCATCAAAGGCAGGAAAAAAGCTGGTTTCAAGCCTCTGGGGAAATGCTGGGACATGGCTTCAGCACGATAAAATGCAGAGCAAATGGTGATTCAATTTTGATTCAAAGCCCCTGATGAAGGGCATAGACAACTTGGCTTTACCTCTTTTTACCTTGAAAGGGCAGTTCTCCACCAGTGTCACATCCTGGGAGGGACAAGGACACACATCCTCCTTCCCCAGGGCCCAAAGTAGGAGGGTTTTGTGAGGGAAGTCCATTGAAATGCCCACAAAATCCACATCACTTGTCTCCAGCAAGTACCATTCAGCTGCTGTACCATGACTCAGATTGCATGGAAAATGCTACAAACTGCTTTCTGGGTGTTAGGAATGCAGGTATTCCTGATTCCAGTGGGCAAGGTGAAGGTACTCACTGCAGCACCATGGCTGCTCTTGCTGATACACACCTTGAGAGCCCCACAAGTGATGCTTGCGGGACAAGTCTATGAGAAGTTTACATAACAGCAGTTCAGGCTGGGTGGGTTGAATCACCACTTAGGTCGCTGTCCTAATATGGGCAGGATGTAAAACTCTAGAGTTTAAAGAGGGAACTGACACTAGCATGTAGGGATGAAAATACTGAAGTGTTCCTTTATTTCGGCAATAGTGCCTGATCTCCAGCTGAGAGAGGGAGTTTTTCAGAGTCCAGGCACATGTCTTCTGTGGTTTGTACCACCTGACAACCATTGAAGCTATAAAAACTGTCAAGTAAGTATTTTCTGTGGTTAATGCAAGAGAAAACTGCAAAGCAGCCCTCTAAAAGCGACTGACCTCTGCAAACATTCAGTACTTTGTAAAATCAAGGGCTGATAACACCGATGTGGGAGCAATGCAGCTTGCAGGAGGCACCATGTGACCTCTGCTGCTGAGAGCCTGGATTCCAAAGGTGAGGGTGGAGAGGAGGTGAGGTGTGTGGTAGTGTTTCAGATTTTAGAAGCTCTCTAAACACAGACACAGAGCCTAGTTTTAGAAGAGACTGTTTATTCTGTGCAGGGTGCAAGGTGAAGCTTTCCACAAATCAAATACACCAAGTAGTAGAAAGTTTTATCTTTTATTCAGTAAAATTTACATGAATCCACCTATCTAATACTTATTCCCCTCCTACTTAATGCATATTTATTTAGGCGGTATAATCTTACACAATGCTTGGAACACAAAGTTCTTTTCTTCATTAAGCAACTGCTATTGTAGACGTTATCTGATGACATCAATTACATTTACAAAAGGTGAGAAAAGTCAGCTTGAAGACATCAATTCCTTTTGTAGAATTCAGCCTGGGGACAAATAATTCAGCTTGAAGACATCAATAGTAGCAGAACCACATAGGGATCAAGGAAGAACCAATTAGTTTTCATATGCTTGCAGCAACTGGAACTTTTCTTTTTCTGTGGGTGTTTTGTTTATTTTTTAGTATCTGATAAAAAGGTGTGACAATCAATTATTCTTTTAGCCCAACCCAAAACCCCAGGGGACTCAGCAGCAGACAGGTCTGTGACACTGAACTCAACAATGTTCAGAAAAAACCCTCAGTGACAGATCCCTGCTGGAGCTACTGAAACAAATCTTTTAGGGCACCTCTACTGCCACCGCAGGGACATCAGCAAGCAATGCCACAGCCCCGCAGTGCTTGGCTACAGACATGCATGGGGCATCTGCAGGACAACTCGGGATTTTTTTTGTTCACCTGGCACTGTGCCAGGAATGATAAGTTCTACTTTTTTACAGAATCAGTTTAGGCTCAGAGACATTCTAGGAGTGCTGGTACTACTCTACCAACAGCCAGAGCAAATCTGCTGCAGGTCATAGAACAGAATAGAATAATTTAGATTGGAAAGGATCTCAAAGATCATTGAGTCCAACCTTTAAACCGGCACTGCCAAGTCCACCACTAAACCATGTCCCTGAGTGCCACAGCTACATTTTAAATACTTCCAGGGATGGTGACTCTACCACTTCCCTGAACAACCTATCCCAATGCTTGACAACCCTTTCCATGAAGAAATTTTTCCTGATATCTAGTCTAAACCTTTCCTGCGGCAACTTGAGGCCATTTCCTCTTGTCCTGTCACTTTTTCCCTGGAAGAAGAGGCTGACCCCCACCTGGCTACACCCTCCTTCCAGGGAGTTGCAGAGATCAATAAGTTCTCCCCTGGGCCTCCTTTTCTCCAGCCTAAGCAACCCCAGCTCCCTCAGCCACTCCTCGTAAGGCTTGTGCTGCAGCTCTTTTGCCTTTCTCTGGACTTGCTCCATCACCTCAATGTCATTCTTGTAGTGAGGGACCCAGAACTGGACACAGGATTTGAGGTGTGGCCTCACCAGTGCCAAGTACAGGGGGACAATCCCAGCCCTGGGCCTGCTGGCCACACTACGGTGTCATCTGCAAAGGGGTGCCCTTGATCCCCTCATCCAGATAATTAATAAGGATATTAAACAGGGCTGGTCCCAAAACTGAGCTCTGGGGACACCACTCGTGACCAGCTACCAGCTGGATGTAGCTCTATTCAGCACTACTCTCTGGGCCTGACTGTCCAGACAAATTTTACCCAGCAAACTCTGCACCCAGCCAACCATGGGCTGCTACTTTCTACAGGACAATGCTGTGGAAATGGTGTCGGAGGCTTTACTAAAGTCCAGGCAGGTAAAATCCACAGCCTTTCCCTCATCCACTAAGCTTCTTGTCATAGGAGATCAAGTTGGTCAAGCAGGACCTGTCTTTCATGAACTCGTGCTGGCTGGGCCTATGTCCTGCACATGCCGTGTGATGGCTCTCAAGATGATCTTCTCCATGGCCTTCCCTGGCACCGAGGTCAGATTGACAGGCCTATAGTTCCCCATATCCTCGTCCTGACCCTTCTTGTAGATGGGTGTTGCACTTGCTAACTTCCAGTCACCTGGGACCTCCCACGTTATCCAGGACTTCTGGTAATGATGGAAAGTGGTTCAATGAGCACTTCAACTGGCTCTCTCAGTACTTTGGGTGGATCCCTTCTGGCCCCATAGACTCATGCATGTCCAAATGCTGCAGCAGGTCACTGACCATTTACATTCAGATTCCTCCTTAAAAAGTATGCGGCCAATTAATTGCTAAAATACTTCTGATACAGGATGTGGGCTGAAATTTCTCATCTTCATTGATTCCTATGGATTGAAAGGGCATGCCAGTCTGTCAGTCCAAGGCAAAACCCTAGGCAGTAAGTGGGAAAACCAAAAGCGCAGAGGAAACTCCCTCCCGCTGATATAACTTCAAGTGATGCCTAAAGTGCAGGAGGCAGCTTAAATAATCTCCTGTATTATTGCCTCCATCCACTGCTCCATTTCCTTCCGTGTCAGTTGTAAACTTGTGTAAGCCAACAGCCTACAATATTCTTTTGCTCTGTTGCAAGGACAGTATAGGGCTAGCAGATAAGCTACAATGAGCTGAATATAATTTCTTCTTAAGAAGAAAAGAGATATGAAAATTATTGTGGGCACGTAAGCTATGGAGAAGTCTTGGGGGAAGGTCAATGTTTTGCTTATGCCAGTACATCCTGCTTGTAGTAATATATTCAGAGTTTGTGAAAGATTTAAACAAACATAAAGGTGCGAAGAGTGGAAAAATACTTTCCTGCTGAGCTGTGAGTGTGCTTTAGTACTGGGGCAGGGAAGCCAGCTGGAGGCAGCAGCACAGTAAAGTCCTCTTGTCAGGTCTGGGTTTTTTTTCCTTGAGACTGCAGGACTGTTACTGAGATGGTGATTCCCAGCACCACATCAGTGTGATACTGCATGGCAATACATCACCCTGAAGGGAAACCTAGCAAGATTCCTGGTTCCCACTCCTTTAGGGAAGCTCTGGTTTTGCCTTGATGTTCAGTAGAGAAAACCTTTTCATCCCTTTAATTTACTTCTGTTGCATTCTGGAGAGCTGCACCACAAATGACATTGCTTTAGCTGGTTTCATTAGCAGTATATGAGAGTGTTCAAAATGTCCCTCACGCAAAGCTCTGTCATGTACAAAGAACCATCAAAAATTAAAAAATGGTCTTGAGTAGGGCTGTTTGCAGACACCTGGCAAAGCTCCTGGAGTTCTACTGACAAAACCAGTTCCGTGACATTCGACATTACTGTCACTGTAATGGCTGTTAGCAGTGCATGTGCTTCATGTCCAGTGGAATGATTGCAAGACAAACTGCTACAGTTCATGTCTGAACCTAGTAGAAGGAAAATGAGCAAGGAGCCCATGTAAGGGGAAGTCTTTAACAGCTGAGCCTTTGCGATGCTTAGCATAACAATTGAAGATGCCAGCGCTAGCAGCTCTCTGCACTCCTTCTGCTTCTTCAGCAGACCCTGTCCTCACTCAGCAGAGCTGGTGGATCTGCATCCTTATGCCTTGGGGTCCCAGCTGAAATTCTAGGGTACCCAGAGAGTTACCATTTATTATAATAAGGTACCAAAAGTGTCAAGAACAGCAGCTTTGTGTTACGATTTTGGTGCATGGGCAAATAGTGCATTCTGTCTGCTCCCTCATAGGAGTGGAAACCTCTGGCTTTGGTACTTGGTGGTCTAGAAGGGTCAGTAGCATCTGTCCTGGCTGGATTTACCAGAATGTGTCAGACTTAAAAGGGGTTACAAAGTGGACTTTAGTTAAATCAGCACAACTTCCCTGTACAGAGTTTCTTACAGTACTGACCTAAAAAGGAAGCAGAAAATAAAAACTTAAGAGCTCCCCCAGGCCCCACAAATCCCTGGGCTCTGTATTCTCATTTTCCTGAAGAGCTGGAAAATATGTCTCTTTCCTTCTGAAAAGGATGAACTCCCTGTCCTGTGGATTTCAAACTACATTTTTCTATCTCTGAGTTTATATAGTCACAGTTTCTGAGGATTCAATCCCATTCACAAGGCAGAAAGGAAGGGTGAAAGACTGTTTCAGCATTCTCACCATCAGGCCACATCAAATCCTCATAATGCATCTAATCTGTACTTAGATTTTCAGGATGCTCCCAGAAAGAGTGCTATGGCACAGTAATGAAGAGACTACTATTCCAAGTGTCTAAGTAACTACTTGATTTGTAGAAGAGTGCCACTCCTCCTTTCTGGCCTTGTGGAAAGGCACACTGGTCACTATCACTGTGCATTCCCAGCCACGCTCACAAAGACACATGCAATAGGTGAAAAGCTAACATTCCACTCCGAGGAGCAGGGGAAGATAATACAGGCCAGCAGTTGTTGGAGCATGAACAGAGCATCCTTGCCGATGGGTGCTGTGGGGTGGGGGTGAGGTGTGGGGCACAGGAAGAGTGGGTTGGTGACAGCTGGGAGAGAGGAGAGGGCCGGTGACAGAGGGCACGTGGTACACAGCCAGAGCAGCAGCAGGGAGCTCTGAGACCTCAGAAAGGATCTGGAAGGATCTGGGAGGAAAAGAGTGCAGGGAAGAGGAAACAGAAGTGCAAACGGAGAACAGAGCAAGCAGAGAGATTTGCAGTGAGCATGGAACAAGATCTGCATGGAGGATTTGGAGGGAAGAATGTGGCAAAGGCACAGCACCAGAAGAGGAAGATGAGCATTTTTTTTGGCTGCTTATGCAACAAAGCAGTACCTACTGGTGCTGACAATAACCACTGCACCCATCAGTCTTGGTAACAGCCACTGAACAAGTGCTGACAGTAAACAAAGCATTTATATCTATTCCAAACCAACTGAACTGGTTACGGTTCAGAGGAAATTGTGATGGGGTAAGATTTTCGTGGAACTGCATTTACAACACTGGTTCTGATCACCTTGCTTTCTGGGCATCTCTCAAAAAGTATTCAGGGAAGTTTTATTTCCTTCAATTAACTATGCTCCCCAAAATGCAAGGATCCCAAGATCATAATGAGAAAGGTCAAAATGTTTACAATTAAATATTTCCTTGCTCAGAAATGATGTTTTAGCAAAATCAGTCCTTGTATTTGGGAATTTGTAATTTCCAGGGAAAAGTCTGTGAGAAAAAGTCTTTCTGTAAAAAGAAAGTACTTTGTGTGAGAATTATCTAAATAAAACTTGAAATATCAAGTGAATTTAATTTTCTTTCTGTTTATGAAAAAAAATCTTCGAAACTATGATGAATCAAGGAACAACATGTATTCAGGGTTTAGAAATGGAAGTAGAGATGCTCATATTCTAGATCAGGGTAATTTGAGGGGTTGTGAGGAACAATACGCTGCAACAGTGATCCAGGAAAAACTAACATATATTGTTTTGTGCACGTTAGTCTTCAATTACTTTCCCAGACTTTGCTGACTGCGTTCTGGGAGGGCACCACCAGGTCATGTTTCATTTTCTTTTTCCTACTGCAGCTTTCAAATCCCCCTCAGCTTCAGCAAAGCTAGAGAACAAGTCAAAAGAAAAGACCAGGAAAAAAAAAAAAGGCAGCAGTTTAACACTGGCCCTAGGGAAAAGTGAAAAGTTAAAGGTTAGCAGGCTTGAATAGTTACCCACCACACATTTTCCCCAACTGGAGACAGCATAAAAACTGGAAAAAGAAAAAAAGTAAAGTTCTTGTTGAAGGAATCCTGCATGAGAATTCTTTTCACATTCTCACTGGCAAAAAGGGGGGCAAAGGGGTGTTACTATTATCAAGTGAAAATAGAGTTTCAAATATTTGAAGAATATATGTGTAGGCTCACACATGCTCTCACATACACAAAAACATAGTCCCCTGCTCTCTGCTAGACCAAGTATCAACCTGCCTTCTCAGATAGATTTCAAATTCATAATTAATTTTAAGGCAGATTACTTACTGAGGTGCAATAGTAGGACATCTTTTCATGGGAAAAATTGTTACTGAGTTTTCTGTTTATTTAGAGATTTTCTTAGAGACTTTATAGAAAATAGAAATGGGTTCTTATCAGCACAAGAAGGACTTGAGCTTTATGAACATTTTAATATCTGACTGAGGATTATGGGTGAGAGGATTTATATTAAGATGTCCTTGTTAGGGTAGCATGAAATTCTCAGGGGAGTGGTTTTCTAAAACAGTAGAGGGATTCATAATTCTTTTCAAGAACAATGTTTTCAATTGAGAAAATAGTCCCATTATGAAAAGCAGCTGCCTCTGCTGCTGCTTCTCTGCTGCCTCAGTATTTCCTAGCAGACTATCCCAGAAAAAACAACTTTTGTCTTGAGTCTTTTGTTTTGCTTTTAACTTCTTTCATTTTCTGCTTCCTTCCTTTTTGTTTTCTGACCGTGGCAAGAAAATTTGTATGACTGGGTGTTAACTTGAATTCTCTTTGGGAGGGGGCCAACTTCACAATGACTTTTGGGTGCAAATAGAGATTAATTCCCCTTTCTGAGTAAGAAAGTCTCAGTTCTAAACTCCTGTAACTGAAGACTATATAACTGGAATTGATTCTCAAAATAGAAAATAGAAAGAGAAAGGACTGTGAAACGGAAATCACGTACAGCGGGAATCTTTTATTTTTAGAACTTCCAGGTAAAGTCCAACCCCAAAGTGTGGATGATATTTAGGATTTTACCCATCTTTTTGATTTTCTTGTTCAGTAGTTAAAACTTGGAGTCATTCTAGGAGATGTTGTTGTCAGGCCAGTCTCACTGTAACCTATATGGCAGCCTCCCCTGTCCTTCCTTGTTTGCCTGGAAGTTCCTGGCTTGCGAGAATGTGGCGTAAATGTAGAAGAGACAGAAGTCAGTAGGAAATGAGTGAATCAGTTGTCTGATGCACTGTGTGTCACATAACAGGAATGCCAGTATCTTCGGGAGTCCTTTTCCTCCCCAGTGAGAGCACGGGTGTTTCATGTTGTCCTTTTAAGATAAGAACTGGTGCCTACTGCTGCAGTGCCAGTATTGCCTGAGCTCCCTGCTGGATCAGTGTCATTCTTTGATGACCCTGGCTTGCCAGTGTCTAGTAAGAGTGGCTGCCAGCAGGACCACAGAAGGCCAGTGTCCCCTGAGCAATGCATGTAACCTTCGACAGCTTCTGTTTTTCAAAACTGTTTGAGAATAAGCCTCTGCACTTCTGCAGCACCACACACTGCTAGTGCCCAAAATCCGTGTTGGGAGAGTGCAACTGTCTTCCTTTTTGTTCCCATTTCCTTCCTGTCCTTGCAGTGGTGTTCTGAGGAGAACTTGGTCAGAGGCAATGACCTCAAGGACAGCAGGCTGCACGCTCCCATGCGGACACTTTCTTTAATCAAAAATAAAAGGGGCTTCAAGAACTCCACCATGTCAGTTTAACCCCACACCCAGAAGTGGGAAATATGTTGTCCTTTAGTCAGAGACAGGGTCAGTGATGCTTCTTTCTCTGATTATGAAACAGGGAGTGTTGCAGTCACCACTTGTATTTCCTGATAAGAGCAATACTGGGTTGTGTTGTCAGATACTGCTCACTGGGGAAGGAGGTGCTGTCACATTTATCCCGCTGCCTCCCAAGGAGTGGACAGAGCAGGACCAGAATACCCATCTTGTGCTTCCTCCTGGGTCAGCATGCCCAAACAAGCTCTGGGTTGCATTCCCAGGCACCTCTCTGCTGCAGGCAATCACAGGAAACCACGGAGCCTCTATCACAACGAAATGTTCCTGTGAGAGCAAGCACCCACTGTCATGGGGAGCTCCAAGTTGCAGATGAGATCCTGGTATCTTAAGGAGACAACTACCTCTTGTTCTTTCCAGTGGTTAAGCTTATTGATGCCAGATTACACAAGAGCATGAGATGCTTATGGGATGTGGTGGACCAGCTGTGGAAGTGTGATGAGATGGGGATGTCCAGAGTAATTCTGCCTCCACCATCAGCACTGAGTTTCTCCAGCCTGTGGAGGGGAGACAGAATCAGGAATTAGCACATGGAGTTCAGAAAGCACCTGGTGGTTTTGACTGGGCTTTTTTTGGATGAATATCCCAAAGGATGAATATCCCCTGGGCCCCTTAGCTTACTTGTCACCCTTCCCTTCAGGCTCACTCTGTGCACTCCTGCCCTTTCTCTCCTCCAAACCCTTTCCACCCTTTCCCAGTTCCTTCTTGTGATTACCTTTCCATCTCACTGACCTTTCTGTTGTGGATATGACACCCCTCCCTCTGCCCAGCACCCACCTGGTCTAGCAGTGCTCAGCCACACTCGCATTTGCCGAAGGGCAGCAAGCCTCTTCTTGTGCAGAACTGCTCTGAATTTGGTGTTGCATCTAAGCAGTGAGTCTCTAAATTAACTGAGGGCTGTGAAGCAACTGCTGTGAACAAATGCTTTTTTTTTTGATTAAGTTTCTGAGAGAGGTATTTATTAAGAAAAAGATAAACACACATGCTTACACAGACCTTCTCCACAGAATGTACTCCCTTTTACTAATCAGAGAAATGACCAAGCAGTAGTCTGTGCAAAGTATGAAGAACATGAAGTAACCATATCTTCTCTGAAAATGTTCAAATGAGCTTGGAGAACTAGACTGTGATTTCTGATTGATCTTCTGGATAAACAGAGTCTTTTGAATGGGGAGAGAGGGAAAAAAAATACCCCAAGAAAATAAGAACTTTATTTTTAAGGACCTATATAAGCTCTAATTAAGCACAACTTTTATGGTGTGACAGAAGATCATCTCCAGCTTCTCAGTTTAACACTAGGAAGACAATAGATTTGCTTGGAGACTAAAGGCCTTAACATCAAGGAGAAAAGATCTTGCAGTCTTTCTGAAAAAATTTATAAAGGTCTTTTGTTAACTGAAATCAACTGCTGCCTAACAGGCAGAAGAATTTGGCTCTACGACAGAGCAAGGACTGAGTTTGCAATGTCAAATTACTACAGACCAGAACTTGTTGAGGTGATGCTAGACTGATCATTTTCTCTGTTAAAAGTATCATTTCTGTGAGTCATTCTAGGTGATTTCTCAGATACTTTTCTGGTCCTACAGCAGGAATCCTCTTCTTCTTTCTGGTGGGAATTTTCCGTGTGCAATAGCAGAGGCTGCTGTGGTTTCATAGAAAAGAAATCCGTATGTCCCTCTCAGGTATGCAACTGTCAGGTCTGTGGTTTAGTTTGGTAGTTATGATATTTTTACCATATGATCCACAGCACTTCTTCTTTCACAAACTCTGAGTGCAATGGCCTTCAGGGGTCCTGGGCTTCACCCATAGCTTGTACCTCCCTCTGTGTCAGTTGCTCTATGTATTTACATACCCTCCCCCACACAAACAAGCAC
Source organism: Falcunculus frontatus (assembly GCA_013398115.1). NCBI lineage: Eukaryota > Metazoa > Chordata > Aves > Passeriformes > Falcunculus > Falcunculus frontatus. Next base: position 1,637,480 of record VZRV01001399.1, on the reverse strand, counting down.
TGGGGATACCTGTAATGCAAGCACTGTAACAATACAATAACAAGCACTGTAATACCTTCCTCTCAGACAAATGGGATGCGTGTTCACAAAAGGGCCCATGTAAGCCATGGCTCAGGACTCTCTAATGTAAGGCAGCTGTCAGTTTGTTCTCTGAGTGCATCACTGCCAGGATCTGGCCAGCGCCTCAACACAAGGTGATGTCTTTGTATCAGAGAAGCCAGGCTGCTGTACTGATGTTTCCTGGGCCCCTGTGTGCTCCTGCAAGCAGAAAGCTGTACCAAACCTACTCACCCTCCATATGGGTGACCTACACCATAGAATCATAGAATCAGAGAATGGTTTGGGTTGGAAGGGATCTTGAATATCATCTAGTTTCCATCTCCCTGTCATGGGCCGGGACACCTTCCACTTGACCAGGTAGCTCAGAGCCCCATCCAGCCTGGCCTTTAATACCTCCGGGGATGGGGCATCCACAGCTTCTCTGGGCAACCTTTTCCGGTGGCTCACCATGCTCACAGTAAAAGATTTCTTCCTTATATCTGATTTAAATGTACTGTCTTTCAATTTGAACCCATTCCCCCTTGCCCTGTCACTACCTGCTCCTGTAAATAGTCTTGCCCCATCTTTCCTGTTAGTTTCCTTCAGGTATTGGAAGGTCACACTTAAGACACCCTGAAGCCTTCTCTTGGCCAGGCTGAAGAATCCTAATACTCTCAGCCCTTCCTCATAGGAGAGGCACTTCATCCCTCTGGTCAGCATCAGTTCTGACACATTGCAGCAGTCAAACAAATCCCAGCTGGGACTGACATGTCACTGGGCCAGTAGTGAGGACTCCTCTCTAATTATAATCACTGTGGCATTGGTAATTTTTCCTACTCCATTTATATAGCATGGCACCGTATGGGAATGTTCTGAGTCCTGAGGAGGGTATGGAAAAAGAGGAGGATATGGAAAAAGAGAAGGATATAGGAAGAAGCAAAGAGATCAGGATGATATGGCTGGCATATATTATCTTCTTTTTTTTTTTCTTCTTTTTTTTTTCCCGCAATACATTCTCTTGAATCTCATGCACATATGGAAATACCTCTTGTTCTTCATTAAGAACTTCTGCCCACACAAAGAAGAGCTCTGTGCTGCACTTTAAGATAACCTCCATTAAATATTATTCTCAAGGCAGAGCATCTACTTAAAGAGTATAAAACCATATTTCCATTTCTAGCTCTTCCCTTTTCAGTATGATAAGCACTGAAAAAGGGAAGGTGTGCCCCCTGACAATGTTCCTTGGCACAAGTGGTGCTTTACTTTCCAGGCAGTCCTCTTGAAAGTTCTCCCTGTTAATGAAGGTAGCACTATGCTTACTCAACTACAGCAAGCAAATGTCTGTGAAAGCAAACAAAGTAAAAGGACTTCAGTTGCTCTGCTATGCCAGTAACTGTAAGTTAATGTTCCTACGGGTAATAAACATATAATGAGCAATTGTATTTGGAAGGCGCTGTAGCTAGTGGTGTCATGAAATATTGACAGCTCTCTCTGTCTCCTAAAGAGAAGTGAAAGGCTCTGGGGACATCACAGACTGTGATGCTCTGCTAAACATCTTTTTCCCAATGCAGGAGTGATTGCTGCCCCAGCCAGCAGTGCCAGCTGCTGTGCTTGTACTGCTCAGGGCTAGAGCACAGTGACTGCATCCAGGTCACAGCGGTCCTGCCCCAGCCCTCTGTGCTCCCTGCAGTGCAGCTGGAGCTTTAGGACATGATCAACATTTCTTCTGAGTTTTCTCAGTTCAAAGTGTCTGAAACAGTGAGAGGGCAGCTCACTGCAAAGGTACTTCTGTAGCATGAGGCGTAAGGACACTTCCAGGCTGCAGCATGCCACATACGTGAGGTGAGGTTGTGGGGAAGCTGGTGCCTCAGGGAGCCTCTGGGGGACAGGCAGGACAATGTGGAGTAAAGGTAGGCAAACCTGTTGCAGATCTCCTACACCACGTCCTGAGGCCATCCTGGGCTGAACTGTTTTCCCCATTGCACCTGAGCTTAGTTAACAGTTGGACTTGATGATCTTAGTGTTCTTTTCCAACCTTGATGATTCTGTGATTCAGAGGGAACTAGCTGCCCCATCCAAAAGATAGGAAATAAACCCGTGCTTCTCCAAGGTGGATGAGCAGGGGCCTGGGAGTCATGGTGGAACTGTGTTAACTCTCATGCTGGATGGGGGTATGACAGCACAGCCAGAACAGCATCTACTCCCACCCACAGAGCCATAGAGTCCTTAAGGCTGGAAAAGACCTCCAAAATCACTGAGTCCTACCATTAATCTGACACTGACATTTCACCATTTTGTCATATGTGCCAGTGATTTTATCTTGTCGTCAAAAGACCAGACCTAGAAGACTTCCTGGAAAAGGCACCATGACCCCAATTCTCATTGACTTGGGGATGCAAGACACACTGTCATTTTGCTGAGGCCCAGAAGCATTTGGACATGACTCCAAGTGCAGCATAACTGCAGAGGATGCCCTTGAAAGGGCATGTCTCACTCTTCCCTGTTGCTGGCTGACCTTCCTGCTGCTTTCCCAGAGTCACTTAGTGAGCAGGTGGCCAGACACAGAGCTGGAGCCACCTGCAGAACTGCCAGAAAGAGAATACAGCTACTAGAGACTCACAGGTTGGCAAGAGCCAAGCTATCCCTTTGAAGAGCAATCCCCAATCCTCAGTTGCAGGAGGATATGAGCCAGCAGGGTTGTCCTGGGACCCAGTTGCAAGCCCAGTCCTGCTCTCTCCCACATTACTCTTGGAATTTCCCCTCCTCTTAGTATGTGGTAGGTGTCTTGTAGCTGTCGGGGGCACAGGGAATCCTCAGGATGCAGTGGGGGAGATTGGTGAGTTTGTCCGTTGTTGGCCCACCTCCCAGGGACAAGCAGGAAAACTGGGATGACTCATTTAAAACTGCAAACTCAGTCCACAGAAATGAAGGCAACTTACCTGTACCCCACCCCTTCAGAAGGCATCAAGCATGCTTTTACTTGTAGAAATGGAGTTCACACCTTTAGCAGAGCCTTCTTAACTTTCTTGAGAGTCAGGCTAGCCTTGTTTAGATAAACATTCAGTGGTTTCCAGAGGAAGACAAGAAGGCTTTTTAGTGTCAGTGTAAATATGGCCAACAGGCACCTCATCTATGAGGGTAACAGTCTTCAGCTAACAAGCCTTGCCTTGGGCTACTGGCTGAGGGGAATTTTGGTAATGTCCCCTTTGACAAAGAAACCTGAATAAACAGGGTCTGACAAATTCAAGTAAGAAAGCACCAAATAGGTCACTTGCCTGCACAGGATGCTCAGAAATAAGTGTAAGAAATGCAGATGAAGGATCCCAATCTTGGTAAGGACAAAGAGACACACTCGTGTTTCATTTTTCCTAGGGTGATTCAGGAGTAACGGTATCCATCATGATTCAGCATGCAGTCAGCTTGTCACTAAGAACAATGTCCAACCTGGACTACAACAGGGAAAAAAAAAAAAAGGAAAAAAGAAAAATGTAGTTTAAAGAATTAGATTTGAGAATTGGCCACGGACTCACATCTCTGGCTCCAGCTGTGTCTGGTTACTGACCGCAGCTGCTCTTTAGAGCTTTAATCTAATATCATAAGAGGAGCTCATCTAAACTGAACCCACTGCATTGTAAACTGGGGAAAAACGTTATTTACATAAGGATTTGTACTTTGTGCATACTTTAACATTTTATTCCTGCTGGAAGAACATGACTTTTCTACCAACTGATGGAAAACACCTCAGGAAAACACCAGTTGCAGCTTCCTCTCTGTCAGCACAGTGCCAGGGTACTGATGACGTGATTGATGCCTGTCCCAGTGATATTGTCATCCACTTCTGTCATACAGCAGTGATTGCTCTGGTGAGAACTTTCATCCGTGCTGGACAAGATACTTCCCTATCATCTCTATTCCCTCTTTTTAACCTAGCAACAGTTTTGGTAACATCTTTCTTTGCTGTCCAGCTTCCCAAGAAAGCAAATTAATGGACTTTTGTCATTGGAAAAACCCAGCATGAACCATGAAGGCCACAATGAAGAGATGGAGGGCAGAGATACTCAGATGAAAAAAACACACAAAGCTTGTGGAGAGGTGGATGTCTTTGAAATGCAGAAGGCCTGGCCCTAAGGCAAATGAAAGCAAGGAGGGAGCCAGTTGCAATGCAATCCTGCCTGATTTCCTTTTAAATTTGGGGAATTTTCTCCTGGTATTCTTGCAAAGTACCTTGTCCAAATATGCAAAACCCCTCCTTTTGTCTGTGTCATCTCTGCATTGTTTTCTTGAATATGCCTTTTGGTTCTTCACTTGATATCTTGAATAAAAATCACTCTACTTTTTCCATAACAGTGTTGCTTTTTATAAAAGCTCTGTAGGGAACGTCCCTGTAATCTCTGCTCAACAGGCTCCAGAGTCACAGGCAGTGCCTGCCTTCTGTAGGACTCCATCACCTTCAAGAGTGATGCAAGGGTACTTGAAGTTACTACCATATTCCCTTGTTGAGACCACACCTATAAGCTCCCTTTACTTAAAAGGATGGGCTTGCATGGAAGACCTGTATTAGCCATGTCTACGGCTATACCACTGTCCTACAGCAAGCTGTCCAGAAAAGTGCATTATTTTAACGGTCCTTTTCCGTTCATATGTAAAATGAGGGAATGTAGGACACAGCACCGATCTCAGTCCAGCACTGGCTACCATTTTGGCACTTCCCATGGGACCCCAGTACTCAGTGCATTGCAATAACAGGTTTCGTCTCCTCTGAGATTCAGCCCAGCCTTGAGGAATTACTTCTGGCCTCTCAGAAGCCTCTCAAAGCAGTCATCCTAACACCTGCTTGCATAGAAATCCTATATGTCCTTGCAAAAATGCTCTACAAAGCATTGCCTCAAAGAGTAGCAGAGAGGACTTTGTGTTTTCAAACCTGGGCTCAGACAGGTGCTGGGAGTGCTCAGCCCTGCCCAAATACTGCGATGTACACACTGGCCAGTGAGAGAGCATCTTGGCATGCTGTGCACCTGACTTAGTACAAAAACACCCAGAACAAAGAAAAAAACCCAACAGAACCACTATTAGAAATGCCTGAGGCAAATAAATCTGTGGACTCATTATATGTAAAACCTTTCCAGCAATATCAGGTCAGTTAGAAGTATGGAAGGTTTTTACCAACATGGTTATGCCACTAGAAGCACTAACATAGGTTCAGTTATACAAGTACAAATTGCTTTTTACTCAGGTTTGCTTTATTTTACTAGAATACTACAAGATGAAGTTCCTCTTGTGGACTCTGAGCATCTTAGGCTGTTAGAAGACATGGTAGCAAAAGCTGTCTATTTTCTGGACAGAAAGCCAAGGCTCTCTTGGTCTAAGTTACTACAAGAGACTCCTGTCTGGGTAAACTGGCTCATTCACAGCAACACTGTGGTGTAAAAAAGTTTATTCGAGTACTCATACACTTGAATCTATATATAGCTTGAATGGGAAAACATGGAGAACGATTTCTGATGAAGAAGGCTTCCGATTTACCCATGGTGACAGAGACTGAGGAGAGAAGGGGAGACTGGGAGACAAGTGCTAGAAAAGTTTGGAGTCCTGAGTCAGGGAAGACAAGGGTGTCATGACCACTGCTGTCTGTGAGGAGAAGGGTGGACAGATCAAGACAGTTGTTGATGAGTATTTGTGAGGTTTAGCTAGGAAAGAGGTGAACAGAATCTCAGCAGAGTGCCATTTGGAGGCTCTAGACTGAAGATAATGTAAAACCCTTTTGCCAATGAGCTTAAAGGGAAAGAAACCCAGAGGTCTTCACTGAAAAAGCAATAGAAATTGAGGCTGTTGTTCAGTAAGGGCAACACACATTCATAATATGGAAAGAACCAGAGGAAAGTGAGGGTGGAGCTACAGTCAGTGTTCTGAGCCAATCTCCCAGCTTGTGGCCACTGAAAGAGGAAGGTCCCAGCCCACCACCCACTGCCCCCTTTCTCTCCTTGGCCAGATGTTGCCCCTTCCCCTGCCCTGCTGGCTTTCAATTTACTACTGGATATGCAGCCAAGTAAAAACCTGGAGGAAAAACAATCCAAGCCAAAAGCCTTAGAAAGACATTTTCTGCAGGGTTAGTGAATTGAATTGGCCCAAAGAAATATCCAGTGAGCTGGCATTGCTGGGGATCAGTGAGAGAATGGCAGGAGCTGGGAAAGATGGGGCAACACAATGATCCCCTCCCACAACCCTGAGAGGTGAGATTGGCTACATTTCCCTGTGTAATGTCAACCTGAGAAGCTGCAGAAGAGGTAGGGAAGGAAGTTGAAGAGATAGGCTGGTGTCCTTGGGGAAAATGACTAGGCAAGAGGGGAAAGGAATTCAGAAAAGCACTTTCTGACAACAAAAAGACTGTGCTGGTGGAGAGGCAGGAGGAATAACAAATTAAGTTAGAGGTGCAGAATAAGATGTTTCAATAAGATTAAGGAAGAACAAGAAAATGAATTTTGTAAGGCTGCAGGAAGTCAACCTGGCCATAGAGTCAGTCAAAGTGGTCCTCAGCTAGGCCACCTAGCAGGTAATGTGGATCAATTAGCAGTGCTGGGTGAAGGTAAGAGCAGTGCTCAGCGATGCTGGAGAGAGCACGGTGCCTCCAGAAACCCAGGCGCCCTAAATGTGGGAGGACAGGACTGTGCTGTAAGGCAGTGTGACAGAGTGAGACCAAAGAAGTGAACATCTATGAAATTACGGCAAAATATTGATGTTATGAGAAAGGCAGAGAGTTGACAGTGGTCAAAGACATAGAGAAAGGCGTTAGGAAAGGGGGAGAAGAGATGACAGGAGAAGGAGAGAATGTGAAATAGAAGCTAAAATGGGAAGGAGAGGCAGACACAGATTCACTTAATGGTCATGTGATGAGACTACAGCACCATAATTAATACTGTTTTAGCCTTTGGCATAGACAAGCAACACACACTGTATGGAATCCCAGTCTGATCCTCTGACCCTGACTCCCAGACTTTCATCCCTACCCATTCCATCCTGCCTACTTTTGGTGCATGGTCCATCTGCATTTATGTAGGCATCTGCCTTCTATTGCCTGGGTTTAGGAGGAGCCAGGGCTCCCAAGGTGTATTAGCACCGTTACTGTCACAGGTCTGGTGCTTAAATCTGGTAGTGCTCTGCACCAGCCTTTAGCACAAATCTTTCTGAAGTCCCGATTCTAGACATGCTCAGTGCAAACTGTCTCTGGGGAAGATCCAGTGAGGTTTTTCCTGAGGATGTGCAAACTGAAATTTCTCCAAAAGCTTCTATATTTTGACAAAATTTGGGTAGATTGTTCCAAGAACAACAAAACTCTCTTCTCTGACTGAAAGCCATTTGCTAACTGCTAAGCCCTGCTCCAGCATGTTGGGATACTGCAGCTTTGCCAAAATTAGATGTCTGCCAAAATTATGGGCTAAACAGAGTTCATTATCCAATCTCACACTTGCAAAGGATTTTGGCTGCAGGCTCCTCCATGTTCCTAAGGAAAACTCATCCCAAAGCAGCCACTGGGGCATGGACAAATTGAGCCTGGAAGCTGAAAGTCTTACAAGCAGCATCAGGAAGCATAGATCTTCTGTGGATGTCTTCTCACACTGCCTCATGGCTTCACTCTGCTCCTGCGTGCAAGAAGCATCTTCCTCCCAGCAGAGCTCTCACATACTGCATCTCTTTCCTTCCAAAATCTGCACCCCAGAGTGCATACACTTCTCTGGTTTCTACACCCAGGAGCAGACCCCACTCCCCTCGAGGCAGTGGTGGCACTGTGCAATTTGGCAGGTGCACTGGCACAGGTCTGCAGCTCCCTTCCTGAGGACACGCAGAGCCCATGCATGTTCCTGGCATCAGCACTCTTGGGTTAGGTCTGTGAGCTGGTGGGGCAGTAATGGCTTTTGCTCCCATCTCTCACCCCAAACCCACACAATATCAGAGAACCACTTGCCCTCAGGGTGGGTGATGACAGTGTGAAGGCATCTGGCCATATTTGTGTGCCAATAATGGGGTATGAACAGAGGGAGTACAATGAAAGGAAAGACAGCCCACAGACCTGTGGTCTGCAATAAAGAAATACAGATGAAAGGTGAAGGAAAGCATGGGAGATGTTTTCTATCCCCCTTCTCCACTGGGGATAGACACCATGTGGGGACACCCCAGCAGTGCATGGTGCAGGGCAGGGTACTGATGTTATCCAGCTAGAGTAGGCAGCCTGAACTGAGAGAATGCCTGCCTGCTTAGTGGGAACAAATAAGACTTACAGCTTCTCCTCTATGTGGGGGACACACACTCAGCTGCCACCTTAGGGCTGCTGTGCCATTTAGAAAAGTCAATGGCATCAGCAATCCTCTGTCTTGTTTGCAGCATAAGGTGGGAGCAGGTGAGCAGTGAAGAACATGTCTGATTGAGGATGAAATAAACATCAAATAAACACCTTTACTTCTGGGCTGAGGAGGTCAAGGCACCTCAGGCTCAGGTTCATCTGTGCTTGGGCCACCTGCTGCAGGACACCCCTGACACTTGGCCGGGCCATAGGGATGCCTGGCTGAATTAGGATCTTTGGTGCTAAGTGGGACCCTTCTCTTGTAGAAGGGCATTCAAATTGCAGCAAGGGGGATCTGAAGCACCCATGGGAGTTCTAATATGTTTGTCAGGGCCTCAAATTTCTCTCTGCTACTCAGGGGTACAAAAGCCATTCATGGCTGTTGCCCAACACAGTACCCAAAGCACAATCCTGTTTATCTTCCCTGCTCTGGGGTGAGGAGGGCAGAGAGGGGAGGTAAGAATGTGCAGTGCCTGGCTGGGGGCCAGCAGGGCCGGTTGGGAGCAGGGAGTGGGCAGAGAGGAGGAAACAGGACAGCCAGGAGATAGAAGAATTTCTAAGGGTCAGTGAAGGAGGTCACTATGGGCCCCTGGAAAAGGCAAAGGGGGAATGAAGAGCTGATGTGGGGTAGTGAAGAGGAGAAGAGCTCCAAGAAACCTCTGAAGGACATGGCATATCTGGAAAGCAGGGTGTGAGGAGAAGGGAGGAGGGACCCCCAGCTCCTTCCGTGAGGGAGCAACGGATTTGCTGGGAGAAGTAGACTATATGGCCACGTCCAGTGGATTTCCCTGTCTCGTTCTAGGGTGCTGGAAGGCGGAGCGGTCTGTTTTTCTGGGTCAGGCTTATTTACCTCGACAGCTTTCTCTCAAGCAAGGAGCTGGGTGGTCCAGGGTGATAAGTGGCCATCATGCCCTGGTAGCTGTTGCTGCAGGCTTCACCTGTTTCAGGAAATCCTCCAGCCATGTGGGTTTACAGGGAAATATGAACTCCCAGCTATTGGGACAGCTTGGAAACACCAGAGGATTTTGCTTTCGGGCACAGAAGGGGCACAGACACCTCACTTTGCTTTTCCAAATATTCAACGCTTCAAAACAAGCTGGAAAGCCCGCACGGGTATTTTTTGTCTCCTTGTCTGAAACTTCAGTGCCCGTGGGCCTGCCACAGTAGGATGCGAAGAAGGGGGAGGTGAAAACAAAGAGGTGATTTCCCCCGGTGCTGTGTGCCATTCCAGCTGTGCTTGACTTCCCTTTCTGGCGGTGGGAGGGAACTGTGACTTATTTTTTCTGTCAAGAACTCGCTGTTCCTCTTCCTACTTCACCTGCCATTTGATTGCTACAGGGTAGTACTTTAAACATTGGTGGAGCAAAAGGAATACCTTAAAGTAAGTGTAAATAAATGCTTTCTTTCTGCCTAACAAGTGATAGCTAGCTAGCTGGAGTAATTTCTTTGCACCTCCCAGCCCTATGAATCATGGTTATTCATCCCAGAAGGAGGCTTTGATCTTTCTGCATGTACTTATCTGTTAAATAACTGATACATCTCTTGGATGGACCTCTTGAATGCTGATATAATTTTCCTCCTTTTGGCTCCTGAAATCATGATTCTAAGTGTCTAAATATATCACTCTCCTGTTGACTAGAAACCTTTGCTTCAGTTGCCTATGTTTCAGGAAAGGAAATGTTTTTTGGAGCACATGCAGAAGGAGCTATGCTTAGGGACAGGCTCTAACCTTGGCAGTGGCTCTATATTCCCAGGGCTAGGATATATCTGAGATCTGGTAACGAAATGCTGTTGTTAGGTGCCAAACGATCAGCCTGCTCTGATGCCTGTAAAATCAGGATATTTTTAAGAAGGGTGAGGATCTATTTCATAACAATGAAGACCTTTTTTTCAGGACTATATTAAGCAACTTTAAAAATAGAAAGTTTTGTCAAGGCCCATCATGGCTTGCCACATGCTTCCTGCTGTGTCCGTTCATGCCTGCTTATCTTGTTACTTTTTTCTTCTGCAGCAAAGAACTTGGCCTGCATTAAAAAAAAAAAAAAACAAACCAAAACATATCCTTGGCAGCATCATTTTCAGTGCCTCATTCATTGCAGCTACCTGGTGCTGTTCTATCCAGGGTGACACTGGCACTGGCAGCCAAGAAGTGTGAGGGCCATGCTGTGCTGATGAGGCTTTCTCTGGACCACTTCAAACTTCACCTACCCCACCACCTAACCTCTACCTCAGCGGCATTGCAGGCATAGCTTCCTTAGCCAGCTGTCCCAAGGGAGCAGCAGGGTCTTTGGCACAGGCTGGGTGATTTCCTGGTGCCTGCCCTGCCTAGCCTGGGGTGGGTGAAGATATACCAGTGCTGGTGGCTGCACTCCCTCTTGGCCCCTAGACTGGGGTATCAGCTACCACCCCACTGTCCAGGACATCCCTATGACCCCCTGGGAGGGTAGGAGAAGTAGGAAGTCAGTTGGTCCCAGGTGGGTTATGGCACTTCAATGGGGCTCAGGTCGTCTCCAGTTCTCCACCAAGGGAGGATACATTACTGATGTGTGATCCCATCTGGCCAAAGGGCTCCTTTTGTGGGACCATCGTATCATCACCCATTGAGCCAACACTGCCTGAGTGTTCCCCTTCAAGTGGCTGTCCAGCAATGGGGACCCCTGACCATCTGGCTGGAGCAGCTGTGGAGTGCTGTGAATGTGACATCCGTCTTGGAAGGGCTGCTTGCAAAGAAACGAGTGAACTGCAAGAGACTGGAAAAAGGAGAAGTTAGTACAGAGGAAGAGGTGAGGAAGAAGAGCCAAGAGGCCCACAGGAAACACTCGGAGAAGGAAAGAAAATGAAAAAAGGAAGAGATGAACAACAGAGAAATGATTTAAAGACACAGAGCCTTGGTGAGATTCAGAATAAAGAAATTAAAATAATTTCCCAAGGAATATTTGAGCAGCAACCAATGTACCTTTCAGGCAGCACTCCTATTACCCTTACATGGATACAAGCACCCAAGCTGGCAAGGACTCCCTCTGTAAGCCCTGTCCCTGCCACATGTCACCTCCACTATGCTGTCCCATCTCTCAGGGACAGTGCCAGTGTTCACATATTCTTGACTGTGCCTGACAGCACTGGTAGGTTATCAGGCACAGCTCTTTCCACAGCCTGCTTTGTGAAGGAGGCTGTGGCAGACACCTTGCCTTGTGTCTGGGGAAGTGGAAGCACAAGAGATGAAACGACTTGCTCAAGGTTATCCAGGAAGGCAGAACCGAGACCAGAGCCCAGAGGTTCAGAGTCCCCTTGACTGTTCACAGGGTCAAAAAAGAGCCATAGTTACTGCTTTTAACTTCTTTAATATCTCCAGAGTGCATACAAATGAGTATTTCGAGGTGCTCATATCTGCAGTGCCAGGATCTTTATTAAAAACTTCTGCTTCAACATTTCCACTTTGAGCCAAAGGAAACGTTCCTCTGTTTTGTGAGTGCATCAGCGGCCAGACCTCTGAGCAGATACCTTACCGATATCCAGCAAACCTTGTTTTAAGTTGACCTGTTCTGAACAACATTCTCTAGTGCTAACTGCTTCTTCTTCCCAAAGACACATCTTCCCCTGAGGCAAAAAAATCCCAACCAAACACGATAATCATAATAATAATCATCATCATTATTATTATTATTACTACTATTTTTATTTAGTTGGAGTATGTCATGAGGACTTCCCCTTCAGCAACCTCAAGAAGCCTTGCTGGCACCTGGTGGGGGATCTGAAGACTATTTACATTCCAGTGGAATTTGCTGGGAAAGTCCAGGACTCTCAGGGCTTTGAACACATCTGAGGAGAGACGCCTGATTGCTGTAACCCGAGATGGGGTTCTTTTCTCAAGTGTCTGAAGCCCTGGTCCAGTTGCAAACCAGCTCTCTGCAGGTTTGACTGACTTGGTCTGTACCAACAACAACAACAACAACAAAGCAAGTGTGCAGGTGCTGGCCAAGCACATCTGGCTGAGTTTGCAAGGCTGCATAGCCTGTGGTGAGAAACCTCAGGTTTGCTGTTTGTTTGCCACATACTCAACACTGCTGTTATTATTTTACTGCCTGTAGCTGAGGTGCTTCACAGTCACAAATATCAAAGCGAAAGAAAATGTTTTATGGTTCTCCCCCACAATCCTGTTAACAGAATGCGTTACCAAAGCAAAATGATTTTCTTACAGGTATGGCCCCCATAATGAAGCAGAACAGACTCAAAGGTGGGTACCTTTGACTACAGGTCCTTTCAGTCCTGGAGGATGCAAGGGCAGCTTCATCAGCCCTCTCACCACATCTGACCTTTTGGCTACATGGGACATAGAGAAAACACCTTTTATTGTAAAAAAAATGAAAGACAGTAAAGGCCTAGCATCCAGGTGAATGGGTACCACTCAGTTGCCTTTGAAGCTGGCTCAGAGATTCTCAGCACTGTGCGGAAAATTGCTTTTTGGTGCCACGCACATGCCAGGGGCAGCCAGTCTGGATTCCTACAGCCCTGACATGGAGCCAGAGTCATCATCATACCCAGCCCACTCACTCTACAACCTTTCGCCATGCTGAACTCTCACCTCCCTGCTCAAGAGAAGAGCCAGAGTGCCTCCCAGAGTGCTGGGGCTCTTCCTATTGCCAGTTGATTTTTCCTAGAAAGACCAGAACTAATAGCTAGAGCATGGGTACAGCATAAACCACAGAAAAGCGCTGTGTGTGATCAAATACCTAAGTAAAGTCTTTTTTGCAAATGCAGCAAAGCAAACACTGACTATAGGGGCATATGTGTGCTCCCCCTGGAACAGAGGTGGCTTTCTGTGGTAGCACACCAGGCAGAATGTAATCCCAAAGGCTGTGGCAAAAAAGGAAGGAGTGGACCTGAGGAGTTCTTATCCCCAGTCTGCTACCAGTGGATTATCCTGAAGCAGTTAACTTCTCTGTTTGCAGATCCACAGAAGACTGGTGCCTGATGCTTTGTGTTCCCAGCACTGCCCTTTAGCCTGAATTTTGGGTATGCAGAGAAGATGTGAAGGCATTAAACCCAGAGTCCATTTTCTGTCATGCAAAGGTGGATGATTGTCAAGGGCCATAGGTCTCTGACTCGCCCTCCCAGCTCTGTTGGTTTAAGACATTACCTCCATCCTTCCTCTTTCTTTCCCCATGCACTGATGTCTGTGCCTCTGCTCTGCTGGCTTAACCTACTGTGCCAGGTGATAAAAGCTAATAAAGCAGATGGGAACTGGATCAGCAGAGCAGTAAACACGCATTTACACCTGCACACCTAGCAGGCATTGGTTGCTTGGCTCTGCTTTTCAGAGTCAAAAGGGTTCTCTGTGCCTACATGTTGGCTACCCAGATTAATTCTGTCTTTCCGCAAGGGTATAATAATTTCCTCCCTTTTCTTTTTTAACCATCAGGGTGAACAGTCATAGCCTTAGGAATGGTTCTTATCTCCCACTGCTGTGGTTGCCCTGTGGTCATAGATAATATAATTTCACAGGGTATTTGGAGTTTCGTCTTGCCTTGCTGCACTCCCCGGAAGTTTTGTCACCCATTTCAGCCTGGTACAGGCACAGACCCATGAGTAACACTGCTCCCATGCATCTCTGTGTGTGCCAAGAGAGTGAACATCACTGCTCTTGACCTGGGATGGCAGGACTGAACCTGCTTAGAGCTGCTGGGGTTTCAGGATACCACAATAGCTATTTGTTTATGTTATATAGCTCCAAGACAGTTGCATAAACAGGCCTTGGCATAAGGTTTTCATTTAAAACACTCTGCTACATAGGAGAGCAAATATTATGATTTTTTTTTCTTGATAGAATCAAATCTAGAAAAGGGGTGGGAAGGGCCATGCATTTCTTAAAGTGCGAAGCTCCAGAAAGCAGGAGCCTGGAGAGTTCAAAGGCAAATCACCTGGCACTGCAGAGCATCACTACAAAATCACATCAGTTTTTGTGACTTCGCTGTGAACCCACTGGGGAGAAATTGTGGTTTTGGCCTTGGGTAGATCACTGGCTGTCTCTCTAAATGCCATTTGTTTTTTGGGCTATGAAGTAATGACTTTGAAGGGAGGGAAAAAAACATGCTGGACTTCCCCTTTGATATATCTATTCAGTTTGGCAATAAGCAGTGGAAGTTTGATGCTTCCTTTTATGTCTACAGTAGAGCACAAAAGTACACGGTAAACTCCTCTTTCCACTGCAAACAAGCCACACAAAAATAGCAGCATAAATTTGAGGGTGATTTCTCCTGGAGATACCTCAGAATGAAAGAGCGTAACTCCCACGCATTTAACCACCCACAAGACTCAGTGTGAGCCACCAGGGACATTCTCTGTGTGGTCTGTCACACTGACAGAAAGGGCCAGGGGATGAATAACCTCATGTGAACTGGTAGAGGCCTTCTGCTTATGATACAGCCCTCTGAATGCCCCCAAACTAAGAAGTAGCTATATTTAAAGAGATCTTTAAAGTCTCACATCTGGTAAAGTTCCCAGATTTCTTTATAAACGTTAAAATAAAATTTAAAAGCAGAATGAATAGGTTTGGTTAGGTGAAAAACTGGATACATAATAATTTTGTAGTAATTCAGTATAGTAGTACTGTAATGAAGAAGCAATTTCTTGTAAGACTCAGCATAGCAGATCCATGTAATCACAAATTCAATGACCCTCAGATTGACCCAAGCATAGCAGATCCATGTAATCACAAATTCCATGACCTTCAGGTTGATACATTAACATAACTTGCACATTCTCTCATTTCTTGCAAGAAACAGACCAAGAAACTGAATGTTTTCTCTTGTTCCTTCTATAGAAAAAAATAAATTAAAGAAATTAAGAAGGGAGAATGTTCTTTTCTTCTTAGCACCCAAACCTCTTTCAAAAAGGAAGAAAAGAAGCCTTTGTTCTACATGTTTGTGTCAGTCCTTTCAGCTTGAGCTCCAGATCCATAGTACTACCCAATACTGAGAGCTTTTAGCCAGCTTTACAAGAAGATGAAAACATAACCTCTGTTTTTGCGCTTCTTCTGGAGATCGTCAGGGGTTTTTTCATGTTGTTGAAATTTTTAGTAAATTTCACCACTTAAGGAGGAAAAGGAATTTGTCTCATGAATTTCCCCATTACCATCATTTGAGGAATAATGTGCAAAACATTTTAAGGACCTGTCAAGAACCACTTTCTCTTGGAAAGAATATTTTATAAACATGTTCTGGTTATAAATCCATCTTGAATAGTCTAAACACAAATATGTTTTGATATGCTGATTGTATTTTCACGTAAGTCAAAAACTCTCAACAGCCTCTGCCTTGCCGACAAAATAAATTAAGGAAATAATAAATAAATTAAGGATATGTATCTCTTTTGTGAGTGTGTGAGCATGTCTGAGATCCACTCTCAAAAATATCTGAAATTGGTTTTGACTCAAAATTGCCTTGTACTCCAGCCACAGATATGACCACTATTATATTAAATAAACCACAAACTGTTTCTCCTACCACAATGCAACTTCCATTTTTGGTGCCACCAGAAATGTGGTACTTTTCAGGCAGGGGAATGATCCCAAGAATTTCCCAGAGAATTCTGAGAGGAAATGGAAGGCGTCATAATGACCTTGTCCTTGTACTGTTCAGAGCTATGATTACATCTCATTTGTTTTCGGATTTCTTTGCTTACCATCAGAGAAGAAAAAGCTTTCTGTGTTACTCATTAAAAGAAAACATACTTTTGAGTAATTTTTGGACTAGAATGATGTTTGTTCACTCAATCTTGAACCTTGTGCTTTCCATAAAAGTTTGTTGGAAATGTTCAGCTGGCCTGGAAATTTTCTTAGACAGAGCCAAGGTATTATTACCACGTGTCTCAGGAGCACTGGAATTACCCAGCTTTGCGGATGTCTGTGTAGTGTTGTTGAGCAAGTGGGGATCCCAAGTGTGTCCAACTGGGACAACACGGGCATGAAACCACATGTTTTGAAAGCAGCCTCCTCCCTTTGAAGATCAACAGGGACAATATGTGATCTCTTCTCATTAATGTTTGTGTTTTGTGCCCCCAATAATCACATTAACAATAAATGCCAATGCCACTGTCGAGTGCTTCCAACCTTCTATGGGTGCATCAAGCAGTTTTGACCTCTCCTGTGTGTCTATGGATAGTGTTTGTGTGAAGTGGCAGCAGAAGGAGATTTGCAACTCTGGGCAGGTCGGTATCAGCCTGTCCCTGTCCCTCTGAGCAGGGTCAGAAAACTGTGGTAGGGCTCAGGTCTCGGCTGCCCGTTCAGTCTGCAGGCAGTGGTAAGGCAGGTGAGCCTTGGGCATTGAGTTTGTTGCTACCCATGGTCTCAGTTAACAGGTATAAGCAGAACAGTCTTCCCCCAAAGTCACGGCATGTTTTGAGAACTGAGGTTATGTTTAGTAATATCACAAGTTACGTTTGATAGCAACATCACACAGTGTATTAATAAAAGCCTACAAAAGTCTATAACCAAATCTCAGTAGCTTTGGGAAATAATTTTCCTAGATCTTTAAAAGTGATGAGTTGCAATATCTGTGTTATTACAACCAGGGGATTTATTAAAATAGATACCTGTGCTGTCCGTAGGGGTAAAGTGTGAAGTTTTTTTCAAGATAGGAGAATGAGTATGTCAGCATTTAGGTTTTGATGGTCTAAAAAAGTACATCCATTATTTTCATTTGCTAAGGATGAACATGAATATCAAGCTAGGCAGAGGTTAAAGCTCCATGCTGAGGAGCTGAAGCAGTATCTGCCCCAGAGAGGGGACGTAGACAGCTCTGATACCAGTGGTGGCTTCTGACTGCAAATTGCCAGAAGAAATTATTTTAGTCAAAGCTGTTTGTCAGAGCTAAATGTCATATGACTGGCCATAATCAAGGAGGGCCAATCTGTTTGAAATGATGTTCACCACAGACCTAAGAGGTCTTGTAGTAA
Source organism: Falcunculus frontatus (assembly GCA_013398115.1). Taxonomy (NCBI): domain Eukaryota; kingdom Metazoa; phylum Chordata; class Aves; order Passeriformes; genus Falcunculus; species Falcunculus frontatus. The sequence goes on along the minus strand of VZRV01001399.1, from coordinate 1,620,154 downwards.
TCAGAGGCAATACTGTGTGTGCTGTGGAGGCGGAAGGAAAAATTACAAAATGTCAAACATTACTGAGCAGTTTTCATTTTGGTGGCTCCCTGAACCAGGTGGGGTTTCCGTGCATTTAGTCTCTCACTCCTGATCCTCCCTCTTTTTCCCCTGCAGCCATGCAGGCCCTGATGGCACCTTTATGCTGAGCATCCCCTGGCCTCAGGGCTACCTCCTTCTCCTTGTTTGGGGATGTCAGGTGAGCAGGCAGAAATAAACGTGGAACCCCCTGACCTCACAGTGGCCCCCATGGAGTGACGTCCAGTGGGTCAGACCCTGCCACCAACTGAGAGAAGAAGGTGCTGACCCTTCCTGCCCTTTCCCATCCGCACACTGTCCTGGCGCTGAGTCACATCCTGTCGTGGCAGTGGGCTTCTGGCAGCCCTGAGCCACAGCACTGCGGTGGGATCGCCCGGCTTTCACAGCCAAGGGCTCCACAGCCCCTTCCCTGTGCGGTCCCCTGCTCAGGACTGTCATGGGACAAGTTTTCCCAGGGGTGAGCTGGGGCGACTGAATCCGTCGCACTCCAGTTTCCGTGCGAGTCTGCACGCCCATGCTAACACTCGTTATGTTTTCAGGAACTAAGATCATTTTTCATCAGCGCCTGGAGGTATCCACATAATTTTAGAAAATACATAGGATCCTCTGCCTCAACTGACCTGATTTTGATTTGTGGATTGGGATTTTTTTCTTGTCGAAACTCTTCCGAGGGTTGCAATGCCCAAATTAGGATGAGAAGGCAAAAGGGACAGTGTGTTCCAGTGCACTTATTTTTTTTCTTTTCTGGTTATTAATTAGCAGAAGTGAAAAATAGGACTTAAGGAAAATGACTGATTTTTTTAAAAAATGGAATACCCATTTTATTTAAAAAAAAAACCAACATCTCTCAGAACAGCTTGGAGGGATATTACAAGCTTTGATGGAAATTCTTTTATTGTCTTTAATATTTTTTCTTAGAAAATTATTTAAAAACATTTTCTTCTTTCTAATTTTGATCAACTTTGCTTTGAAATATAAGCTCTTCTAAACACAAAAAATATAAAATTCAAGCAGTCTTTTTTTTTTTTCCGGTGAGCAGAAACATTCCCATTTGCACTTCTCCCCTCTGTTCCAAAGAAGAAAAAATTTAAATATATTGAGAATGTTAATGAGATAGGAAAGATACATTCTGGTCTCATAAATACCTGTACATACCCTACCCATGATACCATTTCAGTGTGCAGCAGTGGCACTTCACAGTACCTGTCTGGTTTCTTCTTATTTGCTTCAAGCTTAATTCCTCCTTATCTCAAAGGACAGAAATCCACAGACCAAGTTTGACCTTGCTGTAATTCTGAATGATGTCATTTTGTCATTGCTGAATTTGGTCCATTATGATTAGAAAGTGTGCTTAGCTGGCAAGGAAATTAGCTGAGCGTATGTAGTTAATTTTAAGCATGCTTTTAATGCTATCCCTTTTCAACAAACCACTTAGACACATGCTTAACAGCCCGTGTGCTTGAAGTTAATTAAGTGCCTAATTGCTTTTCTGTATGTGGGCCTGAATAGGGATGGACTAAAGCACACACTTCAGTTCTCAGTTAAATTGCATCCTTTTTAGCAGGGCTGTTGCAATAGGACAAGGGGTCATGTTTCTAAACTAAAAGAGGTTGATACACATTACATGTAAGGATTAAGTCTTTTACAATGAGGGTGTTAAAACACCGGAACATGTTGCCCAGAGATGTGGTGGGTGACCCGACCCTGGAAACCTGCAAGGTCACACTGGATGAGACTGAGCAACCTGATCTAGTCAAAGATGTCCCTGCTCACTGCAGTGGGGTTGGACTAGAGGCCTCTAAAGGTCCCTTCTATGATTCTAAAAAGCAACTGTTTCCCTCACCGTTCAACTTCCCACCGTCCTTGCTCAAATTTATTTAATTCCTGTGACAGCAAACTCATCCCTGTGTTTGCCTAACAAAAATCCAATCAAAACATGTCGTGGCCTCTTCTTGCTGGCTCTAACTATGCTAGTGAATAGCTGTAATTAAATCCAGAAATCTAGTAATGTGGCATTAATTAGCCTAATGGAGAACTGAGAGAGAAATGTGGTTTCTGAGGCAGTAAAGTTCTGTGCCCTGGAACACAAGACACGCCAGTCAGAACTTGGCTCAGAAGGCCTCTATGAAATACAAAACCTTGTCAGGGTTCCGGTTTTTGACGGAAAAAAAAAAAAAAAAAGGCAAAAAATTCAGATAAAGCAGGACTTCTCCAGAAGCGTAGCCCGTGGCTTCCCTCCAGTGGCTGGTGGGAGCTGGGCGGACAGACACGCTGGCTGCCCTGGAAGAGCTCCCCGTGGGGTGGGAGGGCTGGGCCAGGCCAAGTCACAAATCCCTCAGCCAAACAAGGCAGAGCAGCAATCTGCCACGGGTTCAGGTGATTTAAAACACGTTCTCCTTGTCCCACATGCTCTTTTTAGTCATAGAAGTTGTGTAAACGTTCTATTGTTTTCTCTGATCCATGCCAGGGAAACTCCCTGTTGCCGTAGGACAAGGGGTAATGGTTTTAAACTAAAAGAGGGCCGATTTAGATTACACATTGTTAAGAAGGGTTTTTTATAATGAGAATGGTGAGGTTGCCAAGAGAGGTGATGGATGCCCCATCCCTGACGGTGTTCAAGGTCAGGCTGGATGGAGCCCTGAGCAGCCTGGTCTGGTTGAAGATGTCCCTGCCCATGGAGGAGGGGCTAGAACTTAAAAAAAGTCAATTCCAACTCAAACTATTCTATGAATCTGTGACTCTGTCACAGATTGGGGTTTGCAGGGCCCGCTGGAGCCGCCGGAGGACACCGCCTCTGCCTCACCTCTGGCAGCTGCCCCGCCGAGAGCTGTCACGACATGCGCTGCCCGGCCGTGCCTGCGTGCAGCACTGCTGCTGCGGGAGAGGCGGGACGGCACAGGGATACATCCTTGTGGCCAGGGCGCAGCACGCGGAGAAAGAGGCGGTGAGTTTGGAGTTTTATCCACGCGGTCTGTGCATCACCTGCAAATACTGTGGCGTTAATCTGTCCACTCTTTGTTATCAGGAATTGGTGATGAGCTTCAGGCTCCCTTTGGCACTGGGAAGTGCATCTGCGGAGGGAGCTGCCGCAACAATTCTGCAGCCCAGAGATGCAGAAAGAGGTATTGCTTGTCCCTGTCCTAAGACAAACCATGACAAGTGGGATATATCCCATACTGGGGAAAAAAAAGCACTTCTCTTAAAGGCCATTCCATGTTTTACATGTGCTCATGTGAAGAAAGTGACCTTGTCATCTTACTCCTTTCCCAGTACATCCCAAAATCGCACGCATAATTGATCCTTGTCTTACAGCAACCTACTTTCCTCTTCTGGTTCTCTCAGCACCCTGTGAGGCTGCCTGACCCTCTCTGACCTCCTCTGAGAGTACCTTGGTTTCCAGAGGCAGCAAGCCTGAGTCATCCATCCATCCATCTGCTATCTCTGGTAAGGACTGATGTTTGAAACACCTTCATGGACATCTCAAGGCCAGAGAATGCTAGCACTGCCTGTGTGGTGGGAGAAACAAAGCTCCTTCTTCTCATGCTGTACATTGTAAAAACTGTGCTCTCACGTTCTGTGACTGGTGAGTTCATTGTCCGTGTAACAGGCTGAATGTGTGTGTGTACAAGTTGAAATTTCACTGAGTGGAAACATTGGGAAGACAAAGCGTGGATTGTCACGTTACTGCACTGCAAACATCAAAGTGCCCTCAGGCTGTTTATCAGACAAACCAGCAAATCACTTGGGTGAATCATAGGTATTAGATTATACAAGGAAAAAAAAGATAAGAGAAATTGCCAGAAAAATAGGGCCTTTTGTAGTATTAACATTTATAGCCGTATAATACCTTATACTATGACTCTGTAGGCACCAAACTGTTGTTGGAGCAAAGAGCAATTAATAAACTGCATCACTGCAGAAAGCTTTTGTTATGGAGAAATTTCCTGATACCTCCCAGCCTGTCTGGAAAACCAACTTGAACCTGAGCCCTTGCAAGATGATGAAGTCTGTACCTCTGGAAAAACGCTATGCTAGTTCTTTGAATTGAGTTTTCCGCTAGAGTGGTAGCAACCACCATTGCAGCTGCCAGAGAAACCGATGGACCACCAAGAGGACCTGCTGCACAGCAGACTAAGATGTGTTCCAGAAGCAGGCAAGTGTTTAGACTTATTTTGACAGAAGAGCACAAGGCTTCTCTAGAAGCCAGGCCCATCTGCAGCGGGGATTACCGCAAAGGAACTATTGTTTCCCTGCACTGAGTGCCTCTAACCCTTATCTCCACAAATTGCCCACAGGCAGCTGAACTGCTATCCTGACAGAGACTGCAGTTTTCCTGGACTCTTGCAGAACACCTAAAAGCCCAGGTAGCCCTGAGATTAAACCTCCCAGATTCCACACTCAGATTACTCAGAGGTCCACTACAGAGTGGAGCTCAGTAAGACAAGTTTGGCTTGACTTCACCAGGCAACACGTGTCTCCAGGCTACATTGATGATGATGAACTGCTGAGGAGCAGCTGCTAGAACCCAGTTACCAGTAATAGCAATTTGGGGATCTGCAGTGTGGCCAGTTCTGACACCCACTGCTGAGGCTGCTCCGCAGTAAAGTGCAGAGCAGCCTGCTCTGACTGTGTGCACTCACTGGTGCTGGTTGTTACCAGTGGCTCTGTCTGCTGTCATTGCAGCCCCTGGAAGGCACCACTCTGACAAGTGTGGACAGCTGTGGGGATGGGGAGATATTGCTGGCCTGAGGGTTACTGGGGGAGGAGCTGCTGCTGCATATGGTATTGTGCCACACCATAGCCATCTCCTCCTTATGACGCATAACTGTTCAGGCTCCACAAAGCTCTGGGAGATGAGTCTGGAGCACCCAAGCACAGCAAGCTGACCAAGGCCACTCTGCAGTCTGGTCTTGACTCTCCCAAAGGCACGTGGCAGAGCTGCACTGCGAGCAGGTGAGTGAGGGGCAGTGTGCTGAGGCTTGCCAGGTGGGAAAGGAGCTACGTTGCCTATTCCCTCACCTAGGTACTTCACTGACCATCTTTGTGCCTCCTCACAGAGGGGTCCTGGGGTGGGGAGACTGGTGAGAGTCTGGGGTGCGGCCCCTGGGCTGGGTTACTTGGGTCCTGTATATGTGCAGTTCCAGAGGCAAAGAAATCATTTCAGGTGTTGGGAAGAGAGGGTGAGATTGGAGGACTGGGCCAGGCACCCACCCACCCACACACACACACGTGTATGCACACGTTGCTTCTTGCTCTGGGCCTTCCCAGGCAGCTTGACCCGCTTGGCCCATTCTCATTTGGGCAGTGGCCTGTGCCTCCAGAGCATCCAGGAGCTACTTTTGCCTGTGTCTCACCTCAGTCTCCAGCACTTATCTCAAGGAATATCTCAGGGCCTTGAAGAAAGCTGCACTGTGCATGCACGCACTATTTGATGCATCTCTAGAGGCAGAAGTACAGGCATGATGCTTTGAGCAGCCTCAGGAACCTCAGTACTCTGCAACCACTCATCCTCCCAAGGCAAGCAGTGAAGTTCCCAAGCAAAGGCGAGTGGATGGCATATTCTGGCTGCAGGAAAGAGCTCTAAGCCTGGGAGGGGTCATTAGTCCCCAGCACCTAGTGAGCTCTTCATCTCTACTGCAGCTGGTTCAGAAGGTGGAGTGTCTAACAACGACCAGGGAGAAGCCAGCCTGTGTACTGGATGGCAACCTTCCTGGTTCTTTCTCACCTGCTCTGTTGTGTTGAGCAGACTGATGACACATTGCCTGTTCAGGTGCCTTCCTGAAGCCTGGAAATCCCTGAAGGGCAGGGGTAAGTTGACATCCTCATCTTTACTTATTTGCTCTACAGCGTGCTACTCCCCGGCTTGATCCAACATATCTGCTGCTTACTGAGTTGCTCTGAACACAAGAAGGTGCTGGTCTGGAATTTGCCCTCCTCCCCCATCCTGAATGAGTCTTGCTGGTGTGTGAGGTTATTTCACAGCCTGTGCTGACTTTCATGAGGTTTCTCTCAGCTCATTTCTCCAGGTCCTCCTAGAGAGCAGCTCTGCAGCTGGTTGTGATGAAGGGAGCCTGCCATGGAGTGGCAGTGTGTGGGGATCCCACTGAGCTCCTACAGGGCTGGGTCTGTGGCAGGAAAATTGTACAGAGAGGTTGGCCTGCAAGGAGCAAGGGTGCATGAACTTATGTTTAAGCAAGTCAGTGGCTTGAATGAGACCTCAAAGAGCGAGGTGCATGAATGTAAGTGGGAAAGGAGAAAGATAAATTTGGATCACCACTTCACACCACGGGCATACCGCATAAACCTCATGAATTCAGTCCTGGCAGCTGTCGTTACTGTTTCTGAGGAAGGAGGAGGTTGTATTCTTAGTCTAGGTGATACCACCTTAAGATGATTCCTTGCCCAAGTCATTCAGAGAAGGTGGCAAAAAGGAGAGACTATGCTTACCTCCCAGTTTCTCTAGTGATCTGAGCTAGGCAGCTGTAAAGGTACCGTACCATGACTGCTGAGACCCTGCTGCCTTGGTGCCAGTGACATGGGGACTTGGGAAGGTGACAAGCAACCACTGGAAGTGAGGACTTCACCCTTCTCACCAGAGCTCTGAAACTGGTCGTTTCATACAGAAAATTATGTTGTTAGTCAGATTATCTTGTGTTTTACCAGTGTAATTCAAGCACACTCTGATGGTAATAGGCCAATCATCCCATGCAAGATGGATCCAGCATCTGTGGAGCTCTGTTTCTTGCCACCTTGACAATTCCCATCTAAGGAACTTAGCAGTTGTATTATTCTTGCTCCTGTGCAGTCAGTGCTAAATAGCTTTGCTGGCTGGATGTTACTGTAAGACATTGTTGCAGAGAGCATCCCTCAAACCAGATAGTGCTGCATGACCTTCTGCATGATAGTCCAGCACCTAGGAAGCAGCAGCAGGTCTTTCTAGGAAATAATGGCTACAGTCAGAGAGCTCTATTCAGGCATAGTATTGCAGACAGAGCTCCCTCATATCTCTCAGCGTATCTAGATCTTGCCTCTTGGCTAGCTAGATGCCTCTCATTTGCCATGCAATTTTTAAGGACTTAATTCTTGCATCCTTAACTTTCCTGTTCAGCGCTCAGAAAAGAGAGCGCTGGGAATTCCAGCAGCTAGTGGGATGCAGAGTGAGTTAGTGCACTCACCAAACTCCTTTGTAGCCTCAGCCATAAAGTAACACTCAGGAGTCAGTTTTACAGCGATCACATGTGGTCTGGCTGGGGAAAAGCAGTAAGAGCTTGGTTCAGCTGTGGTCTCTGCTTGCAATTATGAAAGACTTCTTTTGGGAGCTAAATGGATATGTGGTTTTAATAGCTGAACATTCTCCCAGGAGCTGGAGGGGCCTTCTTGTGTTTCTTTCTTTACTTCTTTTAGTAAAGACAACAGCAGCTGGAAGCATTTCCTTGAAGACAGCCCTTAGCAGGTTCTCTTTTGCTGGGGATTTTCTGGGGAGTGGATGGAAAGGTTTTTCCCCCACCGCAGGAGAACAAAGCATATAGAGAGTGGTATTTCTAAGCAGATTTAGAGAGATGTTCTGGTTTTATACAACCTCAGAGTTTAGCAGAACATAAATATTTTAGTGGCGAATGGTTACTGCACTGCAGTGGCCTGACTCCCTCTGCCTTCAGTTAGAAAAGGGAAGCAGATCAGCTTTTCTTTGTAAACACATGCTTTTCTTTCCATCCAGACGTTACTCGGGGGCGAGAACCGGGGTGCAGCCCGTGCTGCTCAGCGGCCCCGCAGAACCGGGCCGGTCGCGCCGCCGGCACCCCAAAGAGCCAGCCCGGCTCCCAGGAGTGGCCGCCAGAGGGCGGTGCAGGATGCGGGATGAGGGATGAGGGATGAGGGATCAGGGATGAGGGGTGAGGGATGAGGGGTGAGGGTTGAGGGATGAGGGATGAGGGATGAGAGTGGGGAATGCGCGGGGCATGCGGGGCGGGAGGCAGGCTGCGCGCTGAGGGGTGCAGGGTGTGGGGTCGGGGAAACAGACCCGAGAACCCCACAGTGGGTTTGCTGCGGTGCCTGGCAGTCTGCTCCTTGGCATTGCCTTCAGTTGTGGTGTTTGCCTTCTCTCGCTGGTGAATTCGTGCTGGTTTTTAGAGATGGGCTGGTTAAATGTCACTTGCAGGAGAGTTGCTGCAGGAGCAGCAGCCCTCGGGAAATTTCAGGTTTTTTGGTGAATTCAGGCTTTATTTTCTACAGAGGAAAAAATTGCTCCGAACTATGAACCAGCGCATATGAGAAGGACAGTAGCAGTCCCCCCAAATAATCAAGGACATTAAGAGTGACAGGTGGCAGCAAATCAAGCTAGTTGCTGGTTGAGACAGACATTTTGGGAACAATTTGAAGAGTTAAATGAATAGCTGGAAAAGTGAAAAAAAAAAAGACATTTGTTTCACAGGGTGTACGGGTGCTTAGCCCTGGATGGCAGCAGCAGCTTTGCCTCCTAACACTGCCTTGGAAGCAGCAACTTCCCTCCATGTTTGGCATCAGAAGCTCAAGACTGACCCTGGCTCTGCAGTGGGCCTCCATGCACCAGGGATTGCCAAAGGCAGTCTCTGGAGAGAACACACTGTTTGTGTGGCTGGTGCTCACTGTGCATTTGGGTGAATCACAGACATACTCCTTTCAGAAAGCTCCCAATTGCTTGCATGTGTAATTTTAACTTCTGCTTGCAAACCAGACTGGAAACTGCTGCATGAAACAATGAATCTCAGATTTGTTTTCTTCTGATGCTAAATAAGGACCTTCATATAAGGAGGGGAACTAGAACCATCCTCAAAACTGGGCTTCCTTTGCTTTGCTTTGCAGACCAGTAATCAACTTTTCTTGGTACTGCCTAGTCTGGCCCTGAGCTGTGAGGGTAGACATCCGCTCCACCTATGGTTTTTGGGTGGCTGGTTGGTGCTCAAAAGATGCTTTCATGCCAATTATGTAAGTTGAAAGGTTCATATGTCTCGTATGTCTCAGGCCCTGCTCCTGCTGGAATGCCTTTGGTGGGTGCTTGTAATGCCAGTGGGTAGGTTTGTTACAGTCCTGTACTCTGAAAGATATTTCTGTGATTGAGCAGTGTATCAGGAGGAGATGTGGGACGAGTGGGCAGCTCACTCGGAACCAGTGGGAGAGGAGGTTATGCTTTAAGTGGGCAGGACTGAGAGTGTTGGTGCTGGGGAGAGGTAGTGGGAAGAGGATGTAGGAGATATGGGAATGTTTAGTTTGTGGCTAATTGGGTAAAATGTGGTAGACAGTGTGATTGTGGCTGCTGTAGAAAGTGGATAGGGTGTTGGCCATGCCGGCAAGTCAAGTACTTTACTGCCCACAGCACTCAGTAGACCATGTTGTCCTCTTGAAGCTTAATTGCCAGGCTTATGCGGGTCTTTTGTCTCAGTTGTTTGTCGCAGAACTGGAGGAAATACATTCCTTAACCGTTATCTCAAGTCCTGCCTCATTTGCAAACACCAGGATCAGAGCAGGGTTTTTCTGTATGTTGGTGGGTGAGTTGTTAACACTGGAGATCCGATGGTGTGGGAGTGGCTGTGGGAGGAGGACATGTGACAGAATGGTCTGCCATTGCAGTGCCAGAGCATGTTACAGCTTGCTGGTTGTGCCGATCCATCCTTTGCTCCTGAAAACTCAGCCCTCCAAATCAGCTGTTCCCAGTGCTCATGTCTAAGGCATGAAATAAAATGAAATTAAATAAGCAAATGATGTAAACTCCTCCCTCCGCTATACTGCACAAGGGGATCTGGTCTGGCCTGGGATTTCAGCAGCTCTTGGTGGCAGAGCCTCTATGTGGATAAAGACACAATTTGATGATGTTCAGTTCTAGATAAGAGAACTGGTTCTTGCTCAAGCTTTACCATGGCAAAATTCACAGAGAAGAGATAACCAAGAGCTTATTCCTGATTTATTTCACTATGAGGGAGGGCTTTTTATGTCTCCCTTTTCCCTTTCTAAACTGTTCCCCTGCACCAGCCGCAGGGCTGGTGGGACCTTGCAGTGGGGCTGCACTGTGAACATCTCTGTGGTTTTACCTTTTCCCTCTTGAATGTTTTGACTGCATGGTCAGCAAAAGAGAGTTTCCAGACTCCATGAACAACTCCCAGCCACTTTCATTGCTCAACTGACTTGTTTGCATCACAAGATCTTACCAAGGGTACACACGATTTGGGAGAGCTGAGCAAAGCCCCAAGACAATGTTCATATACTTTGAAGATCAGTGCTTGATGTTACACCAGTCCACTTGTAGTTAAACTCTGAACCGGTCCACTTCATCTGATCAGTAATGGTGTGGTCCCATTTTAAGGAAATGCAACATTATGGAGAATATTCAACTTAAAAAAACCTTTTCTGCATTTCATAGTCAGGAGAATTTTTCATGTGTGCTTGACACTAGGACCAGAGGCTGACAGGACCTCTGTCCCTTCTTCAGGAGCCAAATTGGATATACTCATGATGTGAATGTGTTTTTATTGGCATTACCACAGGTGCATCATTGCGTCTCAGCAAGGCAGAGGGGCTATTTTCAAACTGTTGATGCAAAACAAGCTGAAACAACAGCATCCATCACACCACCAAATTGTCATTCACAAGAAGTATGGAGGCAATTTTTGTTTAGATAAAATTTGCTGGTAAGACAGCAATGAACACGAGATATTCAACATTCTAATAAAATAGTAATGCTGCAAGCTCAGCGGCTCATGAAACATTTACAATCTGCAGCTAGTAAAGTGCAAACGAGATTTAAGCGCCGCTGTTGGTAGATGGATGGAAACTAGTAAGAAGATTAACAGAAACATTATTCCACACAGGTTAGAATGAGGTTCATTAAATGCCTATCAGTTCTCTCATTTGCTGTAGGAGACAGGGAGGGCTGTAGCACTGCACCTGTTGAAGCAGGGCTCGTCCTCAGTGCCAGTGTTAAGCCAAATGAGCTCTTCTTTTCAGCCTGTAGTTTCCTTTGCTTCTCATGTCTCCCTGAGTCAGAAGTTCGCAGAAGCAGCGTTACCAGTACACTTGCAGATTGCTATTATTCATATATGAAACTACTTAGGCATCAACTTGCAACAGGCTCTGGAGGGTGAGATGAAGAAGAGCACACAGCAGACACAGAGCTCTCCCATAAGTTCAAGATAAGCAGTGTAATTAAGGAGATTTCATGCGCTTCCATCCTGGGTAAAAATTACACACCAGGCAAATGATTTTATCCACTGCTTGTTTGGGTTTTGACCTTTCATCCGTTTTATCAAGGACTACAGCAAATTTCAGTTGTTACTGTCACATCTAAGTGCTTCTCCATGGATCCTTCGGAGATTAAAGGTTAAAAGAAGGGCATTGGATAAGATCTGACAGGGAATCCCCCAGATGCCTCCCTCTGTATTTTCTGCATTACTCTAGCTGAGTCATTTTGATTCTTTTCTGAGCTGTTATTGTATAAAACAAGCAGCCCTTGCTTTTCGGTGTCTTAACTATACAACAGGGTTCATTCACCAGGCTACTCTGCTTCTTTTAAATCTGGCTCATCGTTATTAAAATTTGCATTTTAAGAAAAGCCCTGAGGCTTTCTGTACCACTGAATATGTGAGAAATAAACAAAACTTTTAAGCAGTAATAAGCTTCCTCTGCTGATGGAGAAACATCTTTTTTTTTGTGTCCAGGATCCATGAACAATGTAACCCTGTGCAATCCAGTGCCTTTTTCATACTGTAGGCAATAGCAATAATGGTCTTGGGTGAAACCTTGACCCTGTTGCAGTTAAGAAGTGCCCTTGCTGCAGGTTGTGCCTGTCATTAACTCTGAGATTTCGCTCTATGTACAGAGATAGATGCAATAATCCCACAAATACTAACACAGGCTTTGACTGGCAAGAAGAGACATATCTGTACTGTGTGCGGTCACAGAAAAATCACAGCAATATTTAATTTGAAAAATTTGGGTCCATGTATTTTAGGACTATTCTCAATCCAGAAATACATAGCAATGTCAATAAAGTGTCAAATGGGAGCCATCCTGCCCTGGTTCCTTGAGTGCGCTTCTGAGAGTAATGGTTGAAGAAAAAGGCCCATGGTTTGGGGATGAAAGAGAAAGATGGGTAATCTCTATAATAGACAGCAAAGAAGGCAAAATGCTTTTTGAAACAAGTATAGAGCTACTTAAGCTCACAGATCACTGTTTGAAAGGCAGATCCAATGATTTTTGACACTTCTGTGAATTGCTGCGGTACGTGAGGGTGGTTGGGTTTGCCAAATGTAAGGGATAGAAGTTTTCTGAAACTATGCAGTTGCCAGCAGTACAAGTGGTACAGATTGTATCTGTAGCCACAATGACGAGGCAGACTTACAGAGGCAAAGCAAACAGATGCACTGAAGCTGAAACGATAATGTAGGGACTTTTGGGCTTTGGGAGCTTGGAATTGATACGACCTTAATTACTTTTAGGAGAGAGAAATATGGAGGGAAGGATAAAATAATCTATATTGCTGTTGGCTGTAGACTGTGAAAGGTTTAGCTTATAGAAGGTCAGTAAACTTTAAAGAGCTTCTTAAGGTGAGGTTACAGAGATTTTGAAAGTACTGCAGCCTGAAGATGTCGTTTTAGCACCTCAGAAACAGACCCGTTTTAGGGAAGAAGAAAAGCCTTGGAGACAGGCAAAGATGAAAAGTTCAAGTACTTCTCAAAGTCAATGTAGGGATTATAGTAGTCCTCTCAGGCTGTATTAGTTTGTCATCCTCTTATAAAACATTGCATTAAGGAAATGCAATAAGAAGGAAACAGGCAACTGAGAAAATGGTAACATCTCTGTTACTTAAAAACAGTAGAGAACTGAACTTAATTCTTGTTGTTGAAAAATAATTGTCATGAAAAGTGAAATGAATACATGAATGATGTTTTAAATAAAAAATTGTTACTTTTTAAAGATAATTTTTACTTCATTTTAAAATGTTTGAAACCCTATCATGTTGTATTTGTTGCTGTGTTTTCAGTCTTCATTGAAAAATGAAATACATTTTTCTCAATAAGAAATGTGGCTGAAAGTATGCGAAATATCCAGGAAATTTTTTGTAGTATTTTGGAAAACGGGACTTCTCACCAACTCTAGTAACCTGATTAGATCAGAGTAATTGGAACGGTAAAGTCAATTATTAGAGCTGCTTGTTCGTTAAGTCTGTGTTGCAATTACAGTGTCCTCTGATCAAATTGCAGCAGCATTTTTCCCATCTGTAGTTGAACTTTTCCTGAACACGGGGCTATTTGGATAAAACTAAGTATGTCTCTCCTGCTTTCAGAATTCAAGCTAGGTCCCCATGAAGTATCTCATCACACTGTGTAGCTCTAGCAGTATGTTGAGTTCTAGCACCCGTGTTTCTGCAGAAGGCATTTATAGAAATGTCTTTGCTCTCTGAACTCCCAAATCACTTCGGAGGCTGGGACTGATAAACCTAAAATCCCCAAACTGAGCAAAGCGAAATTGAGTACCTTTAATGATGTTTCTTTACCTACTGGAGACTGTCTCTTGTTAGGGCAGGCTTGCAGAGCTTCTGTGTTTGATCTCAATGGAAACAAATGAGCTTCACCTCTTCGGGACTATTTCTTAGTAGTTTCACTTCCAAACTCCTGTAGGAGAGCAATAAAACCCCCCTTTTAACTTTCCACATTTTAATTCATGCAAAAATATCCCGGAATTTTGGGGCAATGATGCTGAAGCAAGAACTGGCAGAAACTGATGCACAGGAAATTCCACCTGAATATGAGAAGAGCTTTACTATGTGGTAACCATGCACTGGAACAGATTGTCCATAGAGGTTGTGGAGTCTCCCTCACAGAAGATATTCAAGAACCATCTGGATATAACCCTGTGCAATGTGCTCCAGGATAATCCTGCTTGAGCAGGGAGGCTGGAACAAGTGACCCATTGTGGTCCCTTCCAACCTGACCCATCCTGTGATTCTGTGTCACAGGGACCAGTCTTATGAAGGACTACTTCAGAATCACACAAACACTTCACAGGGACTTCCAAGAAAAATTCTGGGTATGGACTTTAAATGCTTCACATTTCTTTGAGCTCACTTTGAAATCTGATAGCCAAACCATAAAACTGCATCTGATGCTCTTAGCAATTATTGTTACTGCTACCAATATTATTGATATAAATAATAACAGAAACTTCTGGTGTAAGATGTGTCAAAGTAACTCTAATTTCATCCCATGAGAAGCTTATACAGCTTCTTTTTAAATGAATGATATTTTGGTCAGTCACTCAAGTGAGCATGCATAAAGGCTACTTTTAAAAGCAGAATGTTGTTAGCGTATGGCAGAGAGAGTTTGTTTACTCTGCTTGGGGAAAGCAGGCTACCTGTGTAATTATTTCCTTAGTGAGTCTGCATAAAACTTCTATTGCATTTAATTCAACGCAAAACATTTTCTATATTTCATGTCATGGGTAGGAATGAAAATGGAGATAGTTCATCAATGCTGATATGTGATATAAAAAGAGCTGAGAAGCCAAGGGTATGAGAGTGCATAAAAATGTTTTGTGTCCTGACCAGTACATTGCTTAAAAAAAATTTTACAATCAGCCCCAATTGTTCATTCCTCCCATGCAGAAGATACTCACATATTCATTTTTAAAAGGGCAAATCAACCATAATTCAGTTTATAAACTGTGAAGCTGGTTGCGAATGTCTGGATGAATATTCATTAGAATCTCTTAATCTGCCATCGACTGTGATTCATTAGGCATATGTAAATATCACTCACTTTAATTGCCCCTAAACTGACTTAACATAATATTGTCATTAGCAAATTATTAGTTATTTGTGTAACTAATGGTACATTATGGTGTACACGTTAAATCGCCAAATATATGATTACAATTATGATGATGTTTTATGCGGGGTGCTTTGTAAACTATTTGATGAAATATAATGGAGCCAAATCAAATCTGGTATGTTAATAGGACAGTTGTGGAACTTTATTATTATAGTTCTACACCTTAGTGACTGGTCTAATATGTGAGCCTTTACCTCATCCCATGCTTCAGTGGGTTATGGATTGGATTCACTTTCCATATGTGAGGCTGGTGTGACATTCCAGTGCCTGCTTACCCTTTGTTTTACCTGATGAACTCAGTTCCAGTTAATTATTGGTGAAAGTGCCCTAAGTTGCTGTGGCAAGACCTTTTCGCTGAAAGGCCAGGGGGAAGGAGCAGAAGATATCACCTTTGCAGCATGAAGTGTTAATAGGCCTTTCTGGGTAGTGCTGCTGTTGAGGTAGCAGTGCCTGTAACCTGCTGTTTTTTCTGTCATCTGTTAGCGTATCCTAGGATTTCGTATTTTCCTGGCCTCTTAACTCTTGACTCCCACTCAGTTATGTGATGAGAACCCTTGCTTGGAACGTTTGACCCACCCACTTTCCAGCACTTCCAATAGTTATGCATTAAACAAGCAGCTTTTAAGATGACAAAGTTATGGTGGTGAAACCTTCAATTAGTGCTGTTAAAAGGATTTTAATTACAAGGCTAATGATAACTGGAATATGTTTGTGCAAAATGGATGAATGGTATGGTTAAAGGCTTTTATTAAGTCTTGTGTCTACATGCAAATGTATTTATGAGCATGTTAATGTTTATAGACCCAGGAAATTAAGAAAGGACTGTTTCGCATTGCCACATATTTATTCAAGATGCATTTAATATGGCAGTTACTTTATTTCTTTAAAAAGAGCTTATTAAGGCACATTTACTAGGAACTAATTAAAATGTAATGAACACAGATCTGTTTGCAAATTAATAGGAAGCCTCTGAAAGAATATCCTGCATCATCGAGTGGTTCTCCAGCCACTCCTGTTAGCCATGCTGCTCCACCCGGGACCTCGCCCCTCAGGTGCTGCAAATTGGACTGTACCTGCAGGCAGTAACGTGGAGGCAACTTCTATCAGCTGTACTTCTGCTCTTCTCATCAAACAAGACACTTCACTGTCAGTTAAACACATGCAGATGTCATGAATGTCAAGGAAACTTTTTCACTGGGTTCAAAAGACTTTGGCACAGATGCAAAATATCAAATGGTTGTTAAAATAAATTAACAAAAGGCATTGGAAGCAGATGCTGAGGATGCGGAATGGAACTACCACATTGGAAACCTGGTTCAAAAGGCTTATTTATTTGCAGTGTTGGCTAAAGCTGTGGCTTTCCATTGATTTAGCTGAAACTGGGCAAAAAGCACAGGGGAATTATTTTGATGTGACCTTAATTGTAATGATTTACCTTAATTCAGTTAGAAGCAGAGTTGTGCTAAACCCCAGAAAACACCTCCAACATTTGGAAAACAAAGTAAAATACTCAAATGGGATTGTATACTAATTTAATGGAAATGGCCCATATTCTTATGCAGACATTCCCTAAAATTTGCCAGTATTGGGTCTGGCCCCACTCCCAGATGAAAAACAGACCTTTGGAACCAATCAAGGGAGCTCAGATGCTGTTCAGAGGGTATTTGCAAGAAACTCCTGGAAAATTAATTGCAGAATAATTCACATAAATTATTGTCTGGGTAATTTTAAATAATGACTTAAGTAGGAGAAAAGGACACATCATTACATAATTTGTTCCATCCTAACAGAAACATTAATAATGCTCAATAAGGGTGAAATAAATTGCACTTAGAGACTATTTAGTCCCATCTCAAACCTCACTGAAGGCAGCAGGAATGCTCCTCCAGGTCTAGTATGGACAGAATATGTAAGAGAGAGAGAAGCAGAAGATGGACTGGGAGATGGGCTGTGTAACAAATCTATTTCCAAGGCAGATATAAATGTCAGTGGGTGATTAGCTCTGCAGGGAGGGCAGCTGCCAAGCCAGCATCCAGTTCCACCCTTTGAAGACCCCATTCTAGTGTCCACTGAGCTCTGTAGACTGTCCCTATGACCTTGGAAGGTTGCTCCTGATGGTTGGAAGCATTTGGAGGGTGAAAGAGGAGGAAGGGAGGAAATGGACCTTGGGATCATGTGTGGTGCTGTTATGCAGGACTCCAGACCTGTTTCCAGCTCTGTCACTGCAATGCTGGAAAACCTTGGATGGATCAGATTTTGCTTCTCCTTCTGTAAAGCAGAGATAGTGGTGGGAAAGAGGCCCAGGCTTGTGGATGCAAAATAAGCTAGTTTGAGAGATTCCAGGCAACTGCTGTGAATTGTCCATCTGAAATAATCTGTTTTAACATTTTTTCTGGAGGGTTTTCTTCCTGCATGGATGATTTTGTAGATCTGCAGCCATACCAGCAATTGCATTGATGCCACAGAGGAGAGAGGGTTTTATCAGCACGAGGGCAGGGCTGAAATCTTTTTTAGCAAAGGTACTTGGGGCCACATTGTAGAAGGCCTACTTAATCAAGAACTCAGATAAAAGTGAAGCAACTGTGGCTGAGTTCACATGTAGGACAAGAAGTTTGCATTGATGTTAGTTGTTAATTAAAAAGGAAAACAAAGAGAAGATAGTTTAGTTATGTTAGAATGTTTGGGTTGCTTGTTAGAATTCTTTCTGGTTAGTAAACCACCTGCCAGACTAAAATATAATAATAATAACACTACCATAATGTGATGATTACATGCAATGTAAGGTTGATTTTAAATATGAATGCTTGCAACACAAGTAAGAGGTACACACCTGAAAAATGTACTTATTTGTAGGAAGGAAAGTTTTTGGGAAAAGAACATGTGAAATAGATATCATAAAACATAAATTACTCACTGAAGTAAGAATGTTAGAAGAAATCTTCTTGAGGTGATGAAATATGTTGCCAAATTCCTTGAGTCGTGGAGCTGGGTTACAAAGATAAGCAAGATGCCTTGAAGGAAAGCAACTACTTTGATCCCGTACCCACAGTACTTTAGCTCTGCCTCTTGCCTTCTGCTGAGGAAGGCACGTGAGCTTCTGCAGTAGGTTCAGGTTTTGTGGCACACATAATCTTACTCATCCACTTGCTCCTGGGGTAATAATATTCATAAGACATTAATTATGTCCTGGGAATGGGGCTGCACATGCTGAGGGAGGCTCAAAAGGCTTGTATGGCTTAAGCAGAGTCTTACACTGACATCCTGCACACAGGCCGGAGGTGGAAGTTCTTGTTGGCCATCTTCTCCCGTCTCACCTATGTCTGCTTCACTTGGAAAAAGAGACCAGGCTTGAACTCTTAGAAGGTACTGGCAAGCCTTCGAAAGCATGAAAGTGTGTTCCATGTTACCATTGTGTTTGGGGCACACCTGCAGGAACCCACTTGCCATTGTCCCTCTCAGGTGTAAGACACATCAGTGCTAACACCACCCTGTTGCTTCTTGGAGGTGCTTCCTTCCTTCTTGGAAGAAGTTTTCAGTCGCTACGGAAGTAACTTATGCACATCAAAAAGCATAGTCATAGGCTGCATCTGACCACATGGGTAGGATGAGTGAGGACAATGTCTCAGATGTATAGAGACAGATAAGTTTGTGTCCCATGTAGAGATATGGATGATTGTGAGTGGGGGGAGAGATGGGGGAAAGAAGAATAGAGTGGATAATTAAAGAAAACTCAGTTTATTTTGGATCCTGACTATGATGGGCACCTCTTGTGTCTTGAAGAGTTTTCAAAGCTAACTTGCACTATTTCAGCACAGGCCAACTCAAGCCAAGGTGCCAGGTACACACAGCCCAGAATTTCTCCTGTTCTCTCCTAATTTTTATATCAGAGCTTGCAAAGGGCTCTCCTATTATACAAGAATCTGAAACACAGACTTTGATCCCCAAATCTCTTTAGGACTTCCAAAATCCCTTTAGACTGCTCCAGTCACCTCCTTTTTTACATGTTCCTGGCAAGATGAGAATCCGTACTTCCTGCTATTACACAGAAAAAGGATGCAGCTTCTAGACTCTGTTTTGTGAGAAAAGTATCTGACCTGCCCTTCTCTCGTTGTGTAACGTTTTATAATATTGTGCTAGATGGGAGTGAAATGGTCTGATTAAGCATATTCTTAAAATACTGAAAAAAATCAAAAAATTGCTATGTGAATTAAAAGCACAGCTGGGGAACCTCTGTAGCAGCTAATGGAGAAGACACAGGTGAAGACCTGATCACATGTTAAAGTACTGGTACTTTCAGTCTTTGGCAAGCAGATGGGAGGAAGCAGAGGAGAACTGCTGGGACTGCTGAGAGCAGTGCTCACTGTTGGGGTCTGCAGGGTGCCCCTGGCTTCAAACCAGCTCTTCAAAGCCAGTTTTTGAAGGTGCAAATTCAGGGCAATTATATGTTCTTGCTTTTGTAAATAATCTTTCAGATCCGTGTGTTAAAAGCCGCTCATTACTATGATTATCCTTTTTGTTAGTACACGTACATAAATCTAACTTCAGGTTGTTTTTGATGATGAATACTTGAAGTGGCAATGCAATGGCTGTAGTACTCTCTACTTGCCATTAACCTATGAAATCAAGACATATGTCCATCATGGAAAGTTTGCACCAAGGCTCACATTCTGGCTTAGGAAGACATCTTTTAGGAGTCAAGCTTGCAGGCCTCACAGAAACAGACACCATGCCATCACCATCACATTGCTTACCTTGTCTGATCAGATGAAACGAGGGCTCTCTGAGCCCAGGGAGTTTGAATCACAGAAAATCAAAATCCATTAAGTTGCAATACATTCAAACAGTAATTGCTGCAGATTAGAATTCAGCGGAGAACTTTGCATAATGCCAAGAGGTGACCTTTTTCTGGGGTGCTCTCCTGCGATTGTTGGGACCTTGTAACAAATGCCTAGTGTCATTTAACGAAGGAATGACATATCTCTGATATGCAAATTTTTACAGCACAGCAATTAAGCGGTTTAGAATTTTACGACAGTGTTTGGGCTTTATACAACAAAAAAAGGGCCAATAAAGGGCTGTGATGGATGGGCTAATCCCCACTGGAAATATACCATGTAATCTCATGGAGACAATGCATTATGGATAGCATTGTGATTATTGGTGGTTAATATCTCCCCCTTCTCCTC
>VZRV01001399.1:1566365-1599972 GCA_013398115.1 Falcunculus frontatus | reverse complement strand
CCCTGCCCACAGCCTCCCCCTCCCCTGCTCACCGCCTGATGAAAACTGCATGGCTGCCACATTGTCGGGGGCACAGGCCTGGGATACAGATGGGAAAGTTGGGCCATTGCAATCTGCTGCACGCACGGACGACAGTGAAAAGGGGGCTTGCAGCGAGGCAGCTTGTCAGCAGGGGACAGGGCTGGGGTCCATATGCCTCTCTTCTTCTCCCTTCTGTCGCCGAGTCTGCTGCCGCATCCTGCTGTCGGGGGACACTTTAATGATGAACATGTTTTAAACAGTTTTGCTTACCTAGCGACAGCTTTTCAGGGAAGGGGAGCTTAATTAGACACCTTCCGCAGTTTCAGTGGGTTGTATTTTTCTGCAGGTGTCCGTGGGTCCATCCACTGCCCTCCCCCCTGCAGCCAGGCACTGGGTGCAGCTGCAGTCCTTGCATCTCGCCATCCTCCACCTGCCACAAAGGGCACATCACTTTTACTCCACGTGCCTCTGGCTGGCCATGCCTCTCCTTGCTGCTTGCAGCTTTTATCTGAGGTCTGCTGAGGAGCTGTCAGAGGTGTTTGTATCAAGTGTGTACTTCACATGCAGAGTATGCACAGTTTCAAGCAGGGTGAGAGAGCTGTGATAAGGGCTGATCCTGAAATGTGAGGATGTTTGCTTTGGACACACGATAGCAAGATAAGTGTTGGGAATTTTAACTATGTTTTTGAAAGCAGCTTGTAAAATTAGAAGGAAAAAACATCTCTGACTGCTGTTTGGAGTGCCAAAGTAAAGTAATTTAAAGCCTGAAGTCACTGTCTTGCTATTTGTTCACTATCTTAAAGAGTCAAATAAAGCTTGTTTATCTTTTTTTTTTCTTCATCTTTTATACCCTTGATTAGAGCTGCTACTGAAGTACTTTTTTTTTAGGACAGAATAGGGGACTGGGAAAAATTAATTCAGTTGTTTCTTTAAAGTATTTCTTAAGTGACAAGAAATTCCATCAGTGTATGTTATGCCCAAAGTTAATTAAAAATTAATTTTACAAAAACAAAAATTCTGACCTGCTTGCCCTTCCTGTGGAAAACCCCTTGGCAGTGGGGCTCTGGGAAGCAAAAGCAGCATGGGGATTCCCAGGCAGGGATCCTTAAACTGGCAAGCGTGTGTGGCAGGGGGAATGAGATGGGAAGTAGATTTGCTGGGGCAAATACAATCTCTCCAACAACTCAGGGGTCTTCCACCAGGTCTGATTGACTCCTAGGAACCACAGAAAGCAGAACAGTTTGTGTGGAAGAAATTGTTTCAGCACTAGCTCTGATTTCCTGCAACATCTCCTTATGGTCCTTTCCCAAACAGTATCCAGCCCCCACAGAGGGAAGTTTACCCTCACCCCTGCCCTTAGGCTAAGAGGGGCCCTGAGCAAACACGGTGTGCCCCCTCCTTTAGGCTCTCAGATGTACCTCTTGTTACTTAATCACTAAGCTGCTCTTTCCCTGACTATTTCAATGAAGAAAGTGTTGAGGGCAACAGCTGAAATAAACAGCTGGATAGACAGATGGATTGATGGGTAGATAGCTACATATACAGCTAGATAGACAGATATTGGGAAATAGGTATGGACAAGGATTTTAAACATCAAACGAGTCCTTTGCTAAGCTGGGAACAGTCAGCAAGAACTGCCTGCTTCAAACCTCAGATCTCAAATAAGCTAAAACACTTCTGAACCCAGCACGATGGGCTAACTCTATTCTTGAGATCCAAAATATCACATGTGCTGGTTTTGGCCCGGACACAGTTAATTTTTTTCAGTAGCCAGGAGGGGGCATGGCTAAGGTGCAAATATTATTCTGTATCACTCCATTTCTGTTTAGATTCAGGTAAAAGATGACTTTTCCTTGAAGATTCACACATGGTACCTCACCATCTCTGTTCTACATACTCAAATTCTAATGCAAAAGTTTCACAGATGTTACCAAGCAGGGGAGGTAGCCCAGGAGCTGGAGAGGACTCGTCACAATTGATCAGGTTTCTCGAAGATTTTGTGAAAGTTAGAAGCTCTCAAAGTAGCTTTTGTTTGCAAAGTTGCAATGATTCAGTGATGGAAATTATTTGAAGTCACCACATGAGATAGTCTTTTTTCTTTGCTTTAAACTTTCTTAAAAGACAACTGTAAGTTACATTAAATAATTTCCAAACATTAAAGGATTTCCAAATAATTTCCAAGGAGTACTTTGAAAATCACTGCCACAGCAACTGCAAGTCACAGGTCACAAGATGGTGTGCAGCATTCAAAAAAGGGGATACTGTTCATTTTGGTAATCTCCATGTAATAAACCTTAATATGCATGCAAATTGCAGTTCTACTGAGATATTGTATGCTTGCATCTTCAGTTAGTGTTGCTTTGTATTTTTCATTCTTGCATTTTCAGTAACTGGTAGATGTCATAACATCACAGTTCTGCTTGCTTTTCTCGAGTGTGCATAAAGCCACTCTTCTTTTGTTGCTCAGCAAAACTTGTAACATCAAGAAAGTAAACTCCCATGGTGGTAGAGAAACTATTCTCACCATCTTGAATAACAGAAAGGTATATAGGTGAGATGGGTTAGACAGATCAGACCTGAGACCATTTCAGTGCCCCAAGCCAAATGAAGTTTTTCCTATTTGAATTATGAGCAATATAATTTTAATTTTAAGTTTTATCACCAAACACTATCAGTGCTGTCATTCAAATGTCTGTCATTCCAGTGCCTGAAACACTATGCTGGCACATGTTCATACCACAAATGTGTTGTGCTTTTTTGAGTACAACCAGTTCCTTCTATTTCTAAGGCAGGAAAGAAAGGTGGCTATTACGAAAAGAGATTGAACATGTATAAGATTGTTTTCTCAGAGTAGTTTATTTTTATTAAGGACTACTATTGTGTTACACTGTTACCCATGCTGCCACTCTGAGAATAAAGAAAATAAAAGTAAAAGAAAACCTAGAACAGAAGTTCCAAAAGTCTGGGGATTTCCAGATCCCAGAGATGATAAATAATATGTTTTGGTTTAAGAATAAGCAAATAATAAGTATGAAGAAAGCTTAAATGAGGTTGGGTTGATAACACATCTTTTTGTAATGAAAAGAAAGAGGCCAAATTTAGTACTAACCAAATAGTTCATTCTGCCAGAGTGGTGTGGGACATACATGACCTCACATGGATCTTGTTATCTTGGGATCTGCCTAAAAACTTGCCAAAACAATGATACAAATAAGAACAATATCCCTGGTTACAATGAAAAGAAATTGACATAATCACACAATCATAATCATAATTGAGTTTCTAGTTCAAAACATAAGCTAACCTGCAATTCACTGCAACTACAAAATAGTAAGTTATTACTCTTGCTGCCTTTTTTTTCTGCCATTGTTTTATTAGAGGTGATAGTGGATCATAGTATTCAGCAATTTTACAGTTTGATACTTTATGTGGGCATCTAGATCAAATTTGGATGTGTTCGTCTTTCATATCTGTATGTTGTTCTGAAAAACAAATCAGCAACTTTAACATCACAGTGATTTGGGGCAGATTATTACAAGTATCTGACTTTGGTGGTATCACTAAAAGACTCAAGTGCTACCTTATTTGTATATATTGGGGGAAGAGGAAACAGGTTGGTGGTCATTTTTATTCATGAAAAAATGGAGCTTTCAGCTACAACATTGCATCAGAAATGCAATTTTCTTGTTTCCTCTTACCTGCATCAGGTTTTCTTTGGTGTTATGTTTGGGGTATAATGTAATTATGTTCACAGAGTTGCTATAGGATTTAATTACAGAAAAGAAGAAAAGCTTCATGGCAAGCCAACAAGCTTCATTATATTTTTAATTCATCTTTTGATGTCTCTGGACCACTTCATGTTTCTGGAGTCAGTGCTGCTGACTTCCCTCCTCCACCGTGGAGGGAAATCAACTTATGGTTAGGATTATGGATGAGACAACCCAGGAGAAGAGGGACAAAAATCACACAAAGACAGAGTTTTAGCTCAGATAATTTCCCACTTTTCCTGCTAACGCCATATGTAAGTTGGGATGAAAAGAATAAAGTACGTTTTTTCTGAAAGAAAACACTAAGGCACAGTGAGGTGAGTTAACCACCAGATGGGATGAAGATAGGGAGTCTGAATTGGATGTTAGCATCCCCTAGGAAAGCAGGCCCGGGTCAGACATGCTTAACTATGGCACTCAGATTTCTTTACTTCTAAGTATGAGCAGCGGCACGATGATTTACAGCCCTCAGATTTATGCACTCTAATTTCTCGCACTTCGTTAATTTGTCTCATGCTCCTGAACGTCCCGGGCTCTGCCGCGCTTAAACGGCTCATTTTTCTCTACCTTAGTCACAGCCGGGTGACAGCCGCGGTGGCGAAGTGACAGCGGCAGGCGGTGATGGATGGCAGGGCAGAGATGTGCGAGGAGAAGGACAGGGGAGGGCTCCCCGGCTGGGAAGGCGGGAGAGGGCTGCTCCCGCACCCCCCGCTCCCTCCTGGGGGGACGCTGCGCCGGGAGGTGACACCCGGGGGTGCTGCATTTGTGGCGAGGCCATGAGCCACTGCAGTCAATAGATGGCACTGCTTGGTTTGGTGTTTTGCGGCATTGGGAAAGACAGGCGGGAGGCTGCTGGAGTTGGCAGCTTAGCCAGGCTCGGCTCTGCCTGCTCGGACTTTACTGAAGGAGCTGTTATTAAAACAAACAAACCAAGCTCCCCCGTCCCCGTCGCACCCCCAAAGGGGCTGGTTTCCTGCGGGAGTGGGGCAGCCTGTGGGGGGTGACAGCCTCCCTTCCGCCTCTCTCCGCTGCCTCGGTAAAACCACGTATCCCGGTTTGAAAACGTCTCCTGTCCTCTTGTGAGCTCATCCGCTGGGAAGCGGGGAGCATCCGGGGGGTTCCAAAGGCTGGTCCAGGATTTGTGGCTGTCGTCGGACATCTGGGCACAGGAGCAGGGCAGCTGGGGGAGTGCGGGGACTTGTGAGATGTTAACAGCCCGTCCGATTCCATGCGACATCCTTAGTCCATCCGAGAACGCTTCCCCCTGGTCCAAATTGACCCCGGATACCAAAAATTGGTAGAGTATCTGGAAAACGCCCACATTTATTCTTATTTTGAGAGAGCTTTGAAAAATACCCAGTCAAAAAAGCCTGGAAGAGCGGAACAGATATTTGGGGTTGCCAAAGAATCTATAAAGATTACAGAATAATCAAGGATTTTTAACCTTCATTAGCAAAGCCCGGTGTACTACACCAGTTCACACGGCTGTGGACCTTTTCCCCACCTCACTACTGCTGCACTCACCATTGCTAATATTTGTTTGGCCATGCTGCCCATAGCCGAAAGTGTCCTTTTTTTTTAATGGATGCATTCCTAAACCTCACTTCTCCCGTCATTAATACAGGCAGACACAGCATGATGAGGTAATTTTTACAGAATATAATTCAGACAAATTGAATTTGGAAAAAGCATCCTCCTAAGACGGTGGCTGATTGATAAAACCGTATTCATAAGTAATACAGAACGGACCTGATTCCAGTCTGTATACACTCATTCATAGACGTTATTAATTGACAAATATATTAATGCACTTCAACAAGTCATTTGTGCCAGGCATTAAATACGTCCAGTACTATTAACATTGCTTACTTTGCAGCAGAACCTTGGAGTCCTTGTGAGAGATGGTACTCATTTTGCTAGGTGCTGTATGAATACAAAAAAAAAAAAAAAAAAAGGTGTCACTGCTCTACAGGAATGTAGGAAAACTTGCAGAATGGAAATTGTTTGAACGCAGACTCAGAGAAACCCAAATGTGCTTGGAATCCCAAATGCACAGTTAGCAACTAGGTTTGGCCTCTCCTTCATTAGAAAATGCTGTAGCAGCCCCAGCCCTGCTCCAAATCACAGCGGTAGACAGCGGGGAGTTAGGAGGGGGTCCCAGCCCTGGCTGGGTAAAGCCACCTTTGCAGGAGGATTGTTAGCAAGTTGAGTGGGAACAGATTGCATTTGTCATGTGCTGGGATTTAGTTTCCACACACAGTCTGGTGGGGGTTTTCAGCATTGCTCCACAATGTAATTTGTGGTTTATTCCATGGTTTATTCCAGCAGCAGTCCTGAAATCAGGTTAGGCTTGCTTCTTGATGTTGTAAAATCTAAAGGTGGTTTTCGTAGACAGAAGGGTGTACTTCCTAACAACTTACACAGTTCTTGTCAGGACGAGCCAGCAAGGTCATGAGGCTTTGCGTGAGGATTTTCTTATAATAGTTCTTCGTAGCAGGTCTTTTGAAATCAGCAATGAGAGATATTCCCTTGTAAGAGAGAGTGAGGATTTTTTTGCAAAGTTGTATCATGTTGTACTCTAACAAATCCTCCTAGATGATGGTAATAGGAAGCGCTTCTTGTACAGTAATCATCCCAGGGTACAGCTGGCATGAATGTGTGGTGGTGAGGACTTTGGCAAGGAATTCACTGCAGTTCATTGCAGATTAGAGCAACAGGAAAATTAGTGAAGTTGCAGCACAAGAGAAAGACAGATAAAGCTGAACACAAAGGCAGAGATTTTAGTAACAGTATTTGAGAACATGTTAGTACAAGAACAACTGAAAGGTGTTAATACTGTGTGGTTGAAGTCATCTTGAAGTTAGCACTACTGAGCAGAACGAGAACAATTGTTGTATCAGGGCCTTCCTTACAATCTGGTCTCCAATTTTGCTGCTGCTGGCATGCAGAGTTAGTTAGTAGTCAGGAGAAAGGATGTCTGTATAAAACACAGCTTTAACATTGGAGACAGCTTACAATGTAGGTAAATCTAAGACATCATAAACAAAAGAAGGAAAAATAGTTAATGACAAAAGGCGAGAAAACCACCTTAACCCCCAAATGTGTAACCGCCCTCAAGCTGTCTCACAAATTTGAGCTCAGTAGGAGCCATGCAATGAGGCAGTAGTGTGCAGTTCATTGCTCCTAGCTGAATGCTGAAATAATACACTTGACATTAGGTTTGTATATGATGATTTGTATATTATCAGCGGAACATATGTGGATATGCCCACAATGGCAGGAGAAATTAAGTACTTCATTCAGGTATAACCCAATGCTCCTGCAAACTGGCTGAGTTTTGCTGAAGCTGCTGAAGCTCCAGCAGTCCATACCATAGGAAAGTCTGATCCAAAGCTTTTATGTACCTGCATAACTGTTGCTCTATATACAGCCTGCCTCTCTGTGTCACTGTCTACTGAGCTGCTTGTTCAATTGCCAGCATATAAAGAAGTACAAAATGCTGACTCACATTCCAGTCACTGCTGTTCAACTTAGTAGGAAAAACTTCACAGGTGCGGGAACTTTCAATTTGATTTCAAATACTGTATGTGGACATTAGTTGTGTCTATTTCCAGGAGACGGCAAAGACAGAGTGCATGTATTGAGGAAAAAACTAAACTTTGCCAAGAGTGGTTAAAGTTCAAGGGAACTCAGCTGCTGAAGAATTACTTGATGATCTGCCACAGGTATCTAACAGAAACATTTCAATGAGAAATAAGTTAAATTAGAGACTATTGCATATATTTTAGATTTCCACAATCTGCTGGATCTTTAACTTAAAACTTTCCATCTTTTAGCAGAAAAATTAATTTCTCTTTCACAAGTTCCACTTAGATTTTGTTGCTAATAAACCCAAGGATGTAAATACTATTAAGTACAAAACAGCCTGCTGCATAATTGTTTCAAAGCAATTACAGATTATATCGAGCCATTCGTTGAGCAGAAACAGTTTTTTCCAAGGCACCAGCTCCCTGTACCTTGAAATTTTATTAGTCTAAGAATTTCATGCACCATATGTTGTAATATGAGACTAGCTGCAATTGAACAAACAACTTTCTGATATATAAGTGAATGATAACCTGATTTTAAATGTGTTTATCTAATGAGATAGTAACTGTAATTTACAGCACATATAAAAACTCCCACTGTTTCTCCTGGTGCACCTTTTGGCTAAAAAGGGTGATGCGCTGAGATATGCTAATGAATATCATCTTGGTTTTTACCAAGTCAGTAATAAAATTTGCATTTGATATTGTGCACAGTAAACTGGGTTATTAGCCTTGAAAATGAGTCTCATAAAATTTAAATATAGGCTTAAATCATATTAACTGTCCTGTAGATTTTCTGAGAGGCTTTAAAGCATTGTGCTCTCATTCTATAGCGTCAAGCATGCAGATGTCATTTTGCCTTCAGGGGTGCCCCAAAATACTCACTTATTGGAGCCTGCACGATGAGCAGCAGATCGACCCCTTCTTTCATGCTTGGGGAAGCAGAGGCAGTTCTGGGGCTGGGAAAACTGCAGTGGGAAGTGGGGGAAGGAAAGGGGAGAAAGTACAGTTGCTAAGGTGCTGCTCATGGGCTTGGCCAAGACAAAGCAGAGCGTTCAGTCCTGCATGTCCAGCCTCACTGGTCTGATCACCCATAAGGACACGTGGGTGGAAATGTTTGTATGCTGGGGTCATGTCTGGTGCCAAAGTGGTTCTGTTGGTTCAGAGGAATGCTGTTTCAGCTCCACAGTCGCAGAAGAGACAAGAATTTGATCCCTGGTGTTTTGAGTGAGTAGAAGGTGTTGGAAACACGGATCTACACTGTGGACAGATGAATCTGATTCTCAGTACCTTCAGAGGGCAAATTGTTGGAGAGGAATATGGGCAAAGTTGAAGCATGATGGCCTGTCTCCAGCTGGAGGGAAGCCCTAGTCCCAGAAGTGTACAGGGACAAACTGTGCTGAGCTTGGCTCTGTCCGGCACTAGGTGTTCTTGTGCAAATCAAGGTTAGGTCTTACACACTTTAGAACATGTCTTTAAAAACTTCTGTCTGTTTTAAAAGGAAGGCTGCACACATACAGATTGCTTACATGGTATGCCAGACCTTTTAATTCACTTTGTGACACCAAATCTAGTAAAGGTTGATGTTTTCAGGGAAAGAAAGACATTTCTTGTAACTGTTGTCTATCATCAGTGCAGTGCTGTCTCTTCTTACCTAAGAGTCTATTTAACCATTATGCTTCTCTTCTTTTACTCAACATAATGTTGTAATGTTTGCTGGAAATCAGACTCTTTTTTCTAACTGGTTGCTGTGATTGCTATAGAGGGTAGGTTCAGTTTACCTATTAGGATGAATTTTACAGTGAATGTGATGAGACACTGCCAGAGAAGTTGTGGATACCCCATCTCTGGAAGTGTTCAAGGCCAGATTGGATGGGGCTTTGAGCAACCTTGTCTAGTGGAAAGTTGCAGAGGAGCTGGAACTAGATGATCCATGGCAGAGGAGCTGGAACTAGGTGATCTTTTAGGTCCCTTTCAGCCCAAACCATTTGGTGGTTCTGTGACTGTCAGAAAAACTTTGTCTTAGAATGAAGCCTCTGTTTCAGTCAGTCAGGTAATGATAGCATTGCATAGTATCATTATAGTTGTACTACTGGTTATATGTCCATCTAGAAGATGTTGCCACTTTGAAATGAGGCAGAGTCAACATGTATTCTGTGCCAAAAAAGTGTAATGAACCCATTTGCTTATCTGTGCAAGGTTGTATACTTTTTACTCTTACTCTTACTCTCTCTACTCTACTCTTATGACGCAAGTGTAACAGGGATAAAATGACAGTCTTGTAACAAATTATGAAATCTCAACTCTTCTTTTTAATCAAAGTGTCTGGACATGGTGCAGAGTATTAGACAAGCAGCTCCAAAGCATGGTGCCTGCTGCCTTCAGAGTGGGGCACACGTTGACACTGAGAAATAAGCCTTGAAGTCTGATGTATGAGGTTGAATATCCCAACCATGCTGCTGCTGGCATCCAGGAATTCTTTGTAGTATTGTTATCAGCAACTTTTAAAATAAAATTATTTTAGCACAATCAATGTTATAAATAGCACTTACATAAACAAGAACATGGTTATCTTCTGCTACTCACTGAACAAAACCAGTCTTGTAATACCAGGACCCCGTGATGCTTCATCAGGCTAGGCTGACTGCCAAGAGACCAGGCCTTGAAAAGTGGAGGGGAAGGGAAAAAACAAAACCAGAAAAGATAAGCAAAACATTCTCCTAGCCTGGAAAACGAAGGATTTCCTGACAGTGCAGGAAAGTTTCTCATCTAGGTGCTGCACCCTTAGGCAGCTTGCACTGCCCTTCCCACAGTACTCTGTCTCCATCTGTTCCAGTGTATTACGATTTGGCAGGCGCCCGAGCTTCATTATGTAGTGTTAAAAGAGACTGACACTTCCTTTGGCTGAGACATCTTTCCCAACTGAGCCTTCCCTGCTCAGCTTAAAGAAGAGGAAGTACCAGGCTGCTTCCTTGTTTGACTGCTAATGACCCAGCTCCATGGACCACCTAGCAGGTCCTTCCTTGTATGGCTGGCTGAGGAATTAGAGGATTGCTTTATTACTAGGTTTATCTAAAGCAACTATAACATTTCTAGATAAGGATTCCCCAGGAGAAAAATGAACATCTCAAATGTTAATCACCAAATTTGGTTTTGCTTGACTTCTGTGCCACTAGAAAATTTTTCTTTGGGAAAAGATGATGACACAAAAGACATAACTAAGGGCTTGGATATTGGCTGAATAGTTTGGACTTTCTTTTGTCATTAAAAGCAGCTGAAAGGAGCTCTTCATCATCATTAAGGGTCCCATGGTATCATGACTATGAGCCCTGCTTGAGGGATTGTGTCTGACTGGGACAAGCACAACAGTATCAGAATAAGGTGTAAACCCTGATTTCATCTCTGATCTTCCTGAAGGCCTGGGCTCCTCCTTGCTCTTTCCCGGCAGAGATGGTTTTTCCTTCTATGCAAGTATCATTCAGGGGAGAGTGGATGGGAGAGAGATGGTTTGGTGGCAGGGGGCAGGTTTGAGGCTCCACTCGCTTGCTGCCATGATACAGAGAGAAAACTGCATCTTTAGACCGCCTTCAATCTAATCTCTGTTGCAGGCATTTCATGTCAGAAAATACAGATTTTTAATTTATGCCACGATGGTGACTTCAAGTAACTTTTGACTGGCTACACTGACTAGTGGAAATAACAATGTGAAGGAGTGAACACCCAGAGAAAGGAAGACAATTTCAAGATAGGTCGCAAGTGGAGGTGGAGTACTGTGTTACGAGTAAGTTATTCCCTTTAGCTTGCCTGGCTGGTCACCGGTAGCATTAAAGTGAAGCATCATTGTGAATCATGCATGTAGAAGTCATCGTGTAGAGGTTTTTTCTTCTATAGGTTACCCTCATGTATCCTCAGAATATGGAGGATCCTGCTCATTTTAGCCCCCAGTGCTGGAATGCCTCTGTCTGTACCAGCATATTCTGTCCCCATTGTCACTATGAAGTGTAACAACACCGATGCTTACAATGGTTTATTAGTTGATTTATAGGGGTAAATCAGGGGTAAATTGAGCCCTTCTTTAGCAAGCCTTGAGTTCACAATGCCAAGATATGCTGAGCATAAAAACTCACGCGGGGAAAAAAAAAGGGCCAGAACAATAGTGACACTGTGTGGAGCCAGGTTCTATATGCAATCACACAATCCCAGGAGGTCTGTGAAGAAAACACAGCATGCAGTATGGTGGATGGGTGTGTAAGCACAGGAATCACCTATTGTGTTGTCTCAGAACCATGTAAGTATTTCTGGGAAAAAAAACAAATACCAGAAGTAAAATGCTATTACTTGGTGGGAGGAAAGAGAATTTAGGGACAACTTCTACTAAGCCCAAACTCGGATTTTCAAATTTGGCTTTGCACTCAAGAAAACAAAAGAACGTGAAAAGAGAAGAATTGAAAGGAAAAGAAAACTGTGTGATGGTTTTTTTGGACCCCTACTTTTTGTAAAAATAACTATTTTGCCATTTCTAGAAATCATATCTATTTTCAGTATTTCTAAATATACTGCATATTTATTAACTTTATAAAGGCATGTAAAAATTATGTATATATATGTATCTATACAGATACGTATGCACATGTGTGTAAAATAAGACTATTTCTCAGGTTTATGCACACAGCTAGAAAGAGCCAGACTTCACCGTGGAAAGCTTTTGATGAAAAAGGCAGAAGAACTTGAGTGGGAAACTCTATCCCCTTGTTTTGTCATAATGCTATCACTGTGATATCAACAGCCACAAAGTTTAGGTGATGAATCAAAGTCCCAGTATCATAGAAAGTCTGGCAGTGCTGTTGGCCTAGTTAATCTGTAGTTATTCTGTGACTTCATGTCAGGAGCTGAAGATGTCCAAGCCTAAGATTGTGCTATGCTGGAAAAAATGTCTCAGAAAATTTCAGCCTGCTATTGATAGTAGCAAACTGAAGTTGTATCCATGTTAAAGGATCCTTGTGTCTCTGGCTTTTAAAGTTCTTCATGGCTATGTCTGGATTGTAGAGCAAATAGGGTCTGAGGTTGGAGACTTGTTGGAAATAACTGTGTGCCTCTTGCCTTGAGCTGCCCGGCTTTCATCCCTTGGAAACTGGAACACAGGAGGTGCCATTATCGTGTGCATCAATTCTCCATCTTCTTGTGTATCTGGATGGTGGTAGATGCATGTGCCTGGATACAGGAGGTGAGAAACACTCTTTTGTCCCGAACAGTCTGTATTGCCTTTTATGCCCTTTCCATGGGGAACAGAATAACAGTGACACAGGGAGAAGTTAGAAGACTTAGAAGATAAATTCCTCAGACCTACTCAGGAGATAGAGTGGGTCTGCTCTGCTGGAGCAGGGGGAAAAGGAAGCTCCCCTCCTCAGCAGCATGGCTCCAAGTGTCCGCATACACACCAAAGCAAGCTGGACATACATGTTTCACAAGAAAAGTCCGTGTGGCACTGGCAATATATTTTTTATAGAATAAACATCCTGCTTCAGCCAAATGCAAACTAGCAGTCTGTACACAGTCTGAAGAGGCAATCTTTGTCCCTCAGATGAGCAGGTTATAAAGTTTTAGCAACTGTAAATGTTTGGCTGATGTTTTAACTCAGCCAATCCACATAAAACAAATAAAAAAACATCAACACCAAAATATTTTGAAGTACTGTTCTCCACAAAACCAGCCATAGTGATAATGGGATACAGCAGCCTGAAAGACTGCCCATTTTATGGCACAGTGTATCCTCTCTCAAACTACTCAGCACATCTTCTCTCAAAGGATACAGGACTGCTTAGCAAGCAGGGTGACCTGACTACAGAGTATGTAAGAGAAGGCAGAAAGAAAAGAATGCTGACATATATTCATGGGTTTCATATGGTGGGTTTTTTTTCTTTAGAACAATTTTCTCCTACAGAATTTCTAAAAGTAGTAACATCTTTTTTTATTTCTAGAATAGGTTCTTTTTTCTGTGTGAATAAGTGCACTCAGCTCTCCTCCTAACTGCTGTTTTGTTTCCACTTTATCTGAAAAATACTGTGCCTGTGAAACTCCCTTTTTCAGTAAGAGAAGGCTTCTGGCCCACTTGATCACTATGGGAAATCAGGAAATGAGCAATTGGGCTCAGACCCCAGAAGAAAGTGAAAAGAATAACCCAAGATTTTAACAAACTGTATGTTTGTGTGGGCTTAGCTCACAATGTGTGTGATGTGCAATGGACCATCTTTTACCCCCCCGCTGTTTAGACAGCACTGATGATACTGGGTCAGTCTTGCCTGAGACCTGGGATGAGCTCCTTGGTAGCCCTTCAGTCCCAGTGCTAAGTCCTTTCACTTTTACTGAGTGCTTGCCCAAATCTTCCTGCAGAACCCTCCATGCAGAGGCTGGCCAGAGATGCCCACCCCCACCTCAGTCCCAAGGGTGAGCTGGAGCCACAGCCTCTGCCAAAACAGATGCTTTCAGGCACTGCTGAAGAAACTCAATACAGAAATGGGAAATTCCTACAACTGTGTAGTTTTGCAGATTAAACCAATTTGCTTTTAGCCCAGTGGGAGCCTGATGGCTGGTACTGCTGTACCTCTGCACCTTCCCTGGGCCGTTAACCATCTTTGCATCTAAGATGGTCTAAGCAATGGATAGTGTGGCTTGTTCCTTTGGGCATGATAGATACAGACATTTCCTTTCCTAACCATGATGCATGCACAGTAATCCCTGGTTTACACTGTTAGGCAGTACCTTATGTGTGGAGTATTTTCTTTAAAATACTTGCAGATAGGGGATGTAAAGGAGTAGCAGCTCATTCGCTGCTTGCCTTTTAGCCTGTGGGACATTCCTTTGCAAGCCCAATAGTCGCATATGGCATTTCTAATTTCAACTACAATGATAAAGAAAGCACAAAGACCAGTTTCCCCTGAAGCCATTAAGATTCCAGATATTACTTTGTGAGGCGCGCCTTTAGTGTAAACTCCGTCTGAGTTTTATGGGGGATTTTTGCGAGGCTGTAGGAAAACATGAACAAGGGTCATGGACTCTGATCAAGAGCAAGCCTGGTAGTTCAAAATAAATCCCTTTACTCACATAATCTTCTATATGAAAAAAGGCAGGGGAAAGCAAGAAGGAAGGAAGGAAGGAAAACCTTGTCCATTTTGGCTGATCGGAATAGTTTTCCATATGTTAAAATAAAATATTCATCAAATATAGCTTTTCTGGCATTGGCTCTATCACTGAAGTGAATTTTATTTACATCTCTGAGTCCCACTGCATCCCAGCACTGTTGTGTCTGCCTCAGCTGCAGGCACGTTTCCTCTCTCTGGCTCTGATCCGCATCACTTCCCTCATTCGAAATGTTAACAGAAGGGACAAAAGAGATGGACTTTCAACTGGTCCTCACCACCGATGTGAACGGCGCTACCGACAGTGCTCGCCAGGTTTTGCTGGTGATAGGTGCCTGATCCAACAGTGCAAAGGGAGTAAAATATTCTGCCTGCTGGGGAGAGCGTGAAGCACCCACCCCGCCAGGGAAGCAGAGCTGTGCCCGCCACCCTCCCACACTAAAACGTGACACCCAGCGTGTCTGCAAGGGTTTAAAAAACCCCTCCGGGCTGGGGAGGGCCGCGGGGGGTTAATGCAGAGCTGGGTTGCCACAACACTGGAGGCATTCAGAGAAGAGGGCTGCGGTTGCTGCATAGGCACATTTGGCCCAGGTTGCCAAAGAGGCTGTGTGTGTTACTGCAGAGGAGTACACTGCCTGCCACTGTTGGGCTATTAGTATGGAAATGAGGCATGTGTGTGACAGGTGGCCTTACAACCAACACAATTAACTTTCTCCATTAGCTGACGCACTGACAAAACAGATGCAGCATCAATAAGCACCAAAAAACCCACAAACACTGAATAGGAATGACACATTGCACACCCCTATTATTTATACGGAGGAACAGCATAATTTCTTTGGGATTCAGTGGCAAGTAGGAAGTGGTTGGGTTTTTTTCTCCCCTGATTATGATGTTTGTTTGCTTTCTTAAAATGATCATTTTAATCTTGGGCTTTATAGAGGCATTGCTGCAAACTTTAAAGATCTCTCAGTGATGCACAGCAGTCTCAGGAAGGTTTGTCACAGATGTTACGTAGGAAGAACACAGATCCTTTGATGGGAAATAATTCCAAGTTGCAGAAGTCATCTGACCAGGTTCTGTACTATAGAGAATTGCTTCCCAGCCCTCCAGTACAGCACATTTTAGTTGCCTCTGACAGCACTGGTAAGGACAGTTAAGGACAGAGGAGCAGCTGGTCATATCCCTAACATGAGTTAAAGGGCTCGTGGCTCAGCTGAAAACATGGGGTTGGGAAGGAACACTTGGCATATTAGATTGCATGAGAGGAGCATGTCATGTTGGCTTCAAAGAAAATCAGCTTAAATATTGGTTGCTCATAAGAAGTAAATAGAAAGAGGGGATAGTTGGTTTTGGTTTTAAATTTCCTGGTTTGTTTTTTTTTTCAGTCAAGCATCTCCTCCTGACAAGGTGTATGAACCATACTGGGGATTTAAATAAGAGCAACAACTTGAACCATCTGAAATGTGGAACTGTAATGTAATAACGAAAATTTGCATAATGGCCTCCTTATGTCAGCTGGTACCTCGTGAAATATTTAGAGATGCACTGAGTAGTATCCTTGGCACATCCAAATTCTCATTGGCCTTTGGCTCCACTGGTCTACACCAGAGTTCTCCCAGGTTAAAGTCACTAAAGATCTCATCCTGTATTATTCCAGTATGAAAATGTCCTGGAACACAGCATCAGCTGTCAGGTTGCCCTGGCAGCATACTAATTCATGGCATATGAATGGCCTCCAATCAGGAGGATGTTTGAGGAGATAAAGCATTCAGTCTGTAAACCAGTCCAGTACTGCCCTGATTAAAACCCACTGACCATCGTTCACTGGCCTACAAAAGTGATGGGTGGGAATCAGCACCACATCACAGACAAGGAACTGCTGTCCTGACTGTGGAGATCGGTGCTGGACTGTCTGCAAGTGCCAAGACGAGCTG
The DNA here is from genome assembly GCA_013398115.1 of Falcunculus frontatus. Classification (NCBI taxonomy): domain Eukaryota; kingdom Metazoa; phylum Chordata; class Aves; order Passeriformes; genus Falcunculus; species Falcunculus frontatus. Next base: position 1,583,524 of record VZRV01001399.1, on the reverse strand, counting down.
CATCAAGCTGGTCAACTTCCACGGTGATGAACTGCTTTCTGGCCATCCATCTGCCTTGCACTATTTTCAAGTGCACAGAGAATTCTGACTACATTTTACAGCTGCAGGTTTGGAGCCAGGCTTTTCTCAGCGGTGCTGAGCAATAGGACAAGAGGCAATGGGCGGAAACTGATGCACAGAAAGTTCCACCTGAACATGAGGAAGAACTTCTTTACTGTGTGGGTAACTATGCACAGATTGTCCAGAGAGATTGTTGAGTCTTGTTCACTGGAGGTATTCAAGAGCCATCTGGACACAATTTTGATCCTGCTTGAGCAGGGAGGTTGGACCAGATGATCCACTGTACTCTCTTCCAACCTTACCCTGCAACAGGAGAATTTCTTGTGATAGATCTAGTGGCAGCAAGGCCAGCACCAGGCTAGCCATGGTGAAAAGCATGAAGTCTTACCTAGAAAGTAGTAGCTCTCTCTCCATAATAATTACATGAGCTATTATTTTTATTATTTTGTGTGGTGCCTTGGGATACATGCCATGAAAGACCCTGCTATTAAAGCATACTTTAATTGATTGAATTTTGGGGCATCCAAAGCACAAAACCCCTGCTAATCTAATTAGATGCCCTAGGTTATGCTTTTTCTTCTCCCTTCACTGTAAAGCCAGTTTCCAGCTCTGGTGTGCAGGTGCCTGCACTGTCAAGCTTCACTCTATGGACCTTGCTCCATAATCCAAGTCACATAAAGCTGGGTGGACTTTCCCATCCCACTCATCTACCTGACCACTTAATGGATCTCAACATGTAGGTGTTAATGAGGTGGTGTGAATGAAGACGTCTCCAGGGAAGTGGATGTGGAATGGTGTGAAGGTGGTTTGCTCTTAATGGGGCATTCCCATTTCACTGCCTCTCTGTGGCTAAGGAATGCAGCTAAGGTGATTGGCAGATAAACAGCCTCTTGACTCAGGTCAGGGGGCTTGGATGATTTGATGAAATGATTTGGATGAAATGACTGAGCTATGGATAATAACACAACTGAAATTTCCTGGTTGTCCCTGTTCCCACTTGGTGAGCACTGTCTGAAAGGTTCATGGAGCATAGTTTCATCTCCTTGGTTTTGCCAGTTTTATAGCTATGATTTATTTGTGCATGATTCATTTGAGGCTATGAACAAGCTTTTTAGAAGGAAAGGAGGATTTTTAGAAAGCATGACAAAACAAAGAAGGGGATTTCTTTTTCTGGTGTTAATGATATCCATTTGGCAATGCAAATAAATAGTCACTTGTTCACATGCACATGTGGAAACGTGCATTTCAGTAAATGTTCTTAGAAAAGCAAAGAAGAGTGACCAAGTTGTTCAGCATCCACTCAAAAATAATTGTTCCCTTATTTGTTCAGCTGAAATAGTAAATTTTCCTAAATAGCTTTTTACTTGCCTTGCTTCATCCTAAAGGTGCCCTTTTGTTTGATTTTAGAACATGTCAGAGACATTTATTGAACAATGATCAAGCCAAGCCGGAAGGAAGTTTGTGGATGTAGGTGGATTTGTATGTGAATATAGCTATCTGCTTCCATACTTATTTACGTACCTAAAACTCTTCTTTTCCCATTTTAAAGTATTAAGTCAGATTTTTTTTTGGCATCAAAACTAGAGTGCACCAATGTGTTTTGGCTATTCACACAATTACATAATAAGTGACAGGAGTTCTTAGTGTGAACCTAGTCATTCTTATTAAACCTGCCTCTGTGTTTTTGACTAGGAAAGCAGCTGGTTATTCAAAATAAGGCTGTTTTCTCACAGATATTTTAAAATATCAAAAATTTTTTAAAAGCTTCTCTGTTTCTAAGAGCTCTTATTTAACATAGTGAACTTCCTGCCTGGATATAGTGTTGGGTTTTTACCTGGTTAGCATCTAAATCATAATAAAAGGCATTTTCAGGACATCTCTTCAGATGTGGCTTGCCAGCATGACAAGATGAGGCACAGGAACCTCGAAAAACTGTCTACATCCTAATTTTTTTGCTTTTATAACAAACTGACTCCAAGAAGACAGTTATTATGAGGGGGCTGGAAGATTTCTTTTCCTCCTTCAACATTTCCTTCGTATTGTCTGTGTGATTTTTTTCCTTCAATGCTAAGAAGTAGAAGAGGGAACAGAATCCGAGACTTCAAGAAGCAAATGCTTTTCAGATCCCTCTGAGAAATATCGTATTTTGGTAATCTCTTGAAAATATCATCAGAGAGGTGCTGCCCTAAAAGTGCACTTCAGTAGATTGACAAGGGGGTGGCGGATTGACATAGGCCTAAAGGAGACAGTGGACCTTCTGGAAAAGCAGTTTGTAACCAGATAGGATGCCTAAAGCCTCTTAAATGGATTAGATGCTTGTGTGTAGGCAATAGCATTGCATCTTTTAGCCACAGCGAGAGTCATGAGATTGTGAGAACTAGGGCTACAGATCCTGAGTTTAGCCTATTAATATTAAATGCAGACTCAGTCTTTGGCAATAGACAGTAAAACAATGGGGTTGAATCACAGCCAGAGTGAAGACCATCCTTAAGATAAAAGCTCTAGGCATTTTTTTCCAGTGTAAGGAGAGATGGGTTGGAGTAAATAACAGACAAATATTATCTCTTAATACTTGCCACAGGAAAATATCTTCAAAAGAAACTTCTTCAACTGTATTTATCTGTGGAACTCCTTGCTACAGGATGGTGTGGGTACCAGGAATTTACTTGAGCTGAGAAACCAGCTGGACAAATTAATGGAAGAAGAAACTATCAAAGGCTATTATACCATTATACTAGGAAACACAAGAAAGTCACTTTTGTTCAAAATCTCCTACAGCAGCACAGAACTGTGCACCAAAGGGAGTATTGCATTTCCGCTCTTTGATCCTTCTCTATGCATCAGCTCTTGGTGACTCTTGAAGCTGTATTCTGACATAGATGGATTTGGGGTCTCACCCAGGATGCCCATAATTATGATTTTGGGCTGCCTTTCACAATGTTTGGATCAAATTGGATCATATTGTGTATGCAATGTTTGAGGCTTATTTCTAAATTCAGAGTTCCTTTGAACAAAGAAGTAAAAAAAGGGGTCTGTGATGCAATTCATTTACAAATGTGCAGAACTCTTATCTCTCTCAAAGACCTCTGTTAAGGACAGCATTATGAATGGCAGTTGTCTTGAAGCTGCATTCATTTCAATCTTGATTAATTTAAGCTACATTGACTTATAATAGTTGATCATTTGCAGCTCCAGAATCAGAAAGTTATTGGTTGATGCAGTTACTCCTCTTTGATTATGATTGCTTCTTTGGAAATGATTGCAAGGAGAAAAAGCCAGTCAGACTGTTCCTTTTCCATTATGAGGTTATAGATGTGTGTGTGTGTGTGTGTATGTGCATATATATATACATCTATAAAATTGAGTAATTATATATTAAATATTATAGTTACATATATTTAAAATATTACGTAAGTACATATGTATATGTATAGGTGCACATATGACCAGTTTATATTTGTAATGTTTTAAACATAATATATATACTATAAAATTGTAAGTTTATAAATTTATAATAATTATAAAATTACAATAATTATAAAACGAGTCCTACTGAAGTCCTTTCAGGTACAGCAGTATAGAATTTGGACAGAAGTGGGTGGGCAAGATCCATCTGATGATAGAAAGGGATGGTGGTGGATGTGCTTCTTTCGTGAGAGATCTTTTGTAGAAAAGTGCAAAAGCTGAAAAATTGCTGAGCTTGAGCCTGCAAACTGACTGCAAGCCTAATGCAAAGCCTATTGGGGTCTGCTGAAGCTTGAGGTAGCACAGCTTTGTGAGGGGTGCTTGCTGGACTGAGACAAAAACTGCTCCAAGCCGTTTTCTGTCATGAACATGAGGGAAGGATTATGTTCATTTTGCAGCCTCTAATTCCTCCTCTCTCAGTGTTTACACCTTCTCCGAGACTGTGGGACAGTGTCTTGGATTTACCATACCTATGGCTGAGCTATAAAACATATATCTGTGCGCTCAGAGTATCCAAGGCTTTCTTTCCTGCCATGTGAAATAAAAGGCCTGCTTAAAAGCAGAAAGCCAGGGGAAGCAAATGGAACTAATGGGAAAGGTGCATCAGTGTGACCTAACTCCACTGGTTTAACAAGGCTAAAAATGCATGACTCAATTACACAAGAGTTAGCTAATGAGGAATGGGGAAGATGTTACAGTTTAAAACAAATGGCTACTAAATGAATTGGGTGCTGCCTTTCAAATCTTTGCCATTCAACAAAAACCTGGCAAGACATTTTCTTCACAGGATATGAATCATCCGAAATAAAAAAAGCAAGACTAGGGCCACCTACATTCAGAGTTTGTACAGTATGACCTTAAGGCCCAACATCTACCAGAAGTTGAGTAGCAAAAGGCCAAGCTCCAAAGAATAAAAGGGCTTACATCAGTATTAAATAATTCTTTCTTAGAGATGCAAATTTCTAATTAGTTACTGTGGAAACTGTAGAGGCCTGGAAGTAAGCCCCGCACAATGAGAATGAGAGTTTACTTTTTTGATTTACTGCAGGGCTGCAGTAGTTGAGGGAGGGCTGAGAGGGGGAAATAAATTCATTGCTTTTAACATGACAACAGAATAAAGTGCAACAGAAGAAGTGACTTTGTTTTGTGCACTGCTGCTGCTGCTGCGACAGATCCCTGAGGAGCTTTATGCGACATAGGCTCACTTAAAACATCTCTCAAGGCATTGTAAAATGCTTTGTTTACAAACAAGTGACTTTCTCAACACCCTCACTTGTTACATCTCTGACAAAGCCTTGGGAGGGTGTTTTTCAAAGCCAGCAGGAGATGGGGGTGCCTTCTGTTGGTTAGGTGACCAAACTGAGGTACCCAAATTTCAAAGTATACCGTTACTAAAAATCAAAGTGCCCTAACCCGACCTGTGCTGAGCACCAAAAACATCTTGTTGGAAATACTTTTAGGATCCTGAATGCAGAGTAGAAATAATTGGTTATGTAGTTTTTTGCCTTCTTTTCTTTATTTTTGATTTACTTTACTTGTAATTATTTGGGAGATGCAATACTTCTTTTTGGCTCCACCTGTCTGAGCCTTCCAGTGGCATCAGGTGATTTGCCATCTGCCCAAGGAGATGTCAGGATGAAGGAGACTGAAGCACCAGCCTGCTTTGTAGATGGACCACAGCCAAAACAAAGGATTGGTGCATTGCTGCTTGTTAGTAACTGCAGAAGGCTAGCTTGGTGTGATTCAGCAAAGGCAGAAATATTAGCTCAGCCAGGATAGGGAAAGCATTTTTCCTCTTTGCAGGTGACAGAATTAATTTAATTTGGACTGTGCTTGTTTTAGCTCTATTTCAATCTTGATAAGCCCCAGATATTTCTGAAGCAAGGAACTACTTATGCTAAAATAATAGGAAGCTGCCATTTTTTAAAAAACCATTTTTCTGAAAATGCAGCTAAAAGCTTATAGGTAGCACAGAGAAGGAAAATTAGAAAACTAATGATTGCAACACTGATTTTACCATGGGAAACTAAGAAAAGCTAGAAATACTTTACACTGGTATATAATCTCTATGAGCATGATTCTAGGTCAGCATCGGTGCAGAATTTCAGGGTACATATCCTGAGATGTTGCTGCTTAACACTTTGTCCTTATGAAGTCCATGTCAGAGGCTGGAGTTTATTATGCTCAGTCCACTTTATAACCCTTAACCTTTGTAGGTAATGCAGGAGTTGAAGTTACCCAAGTGTGCCTCTAGTATTTTGAATAGGGATTGGGCTGGGCATTGTCTTCTCTTGTCCCATTATCACCTCACACCCATGTTTGATCCTGAATCAATTTTTAGCAGTGACCTTAGCTGTCCGAGCCCTTCCCTGAACTGTATAATTAGCCATTCATGGTAGGACACAGAGAGAACTCTTCTGCACATCTGAGTTACCTGTAACTCCAGTGAAAGTCTCTGAATAGCTCTGTTTAACACTTCCTGTGGGTCACTCCTCCTAGCAGTTTGGTTATTACCCTGCCATTCTGGCCAGCCTTCTGTAGTGACTTGTTTTCATCTGATTCTCACTGCCCCTCAGAGCTGCACCCAGAATTATCTGTCAATTCCTTTGGATTGCTGCCAGGGAAGAAGTATTTTAATAGCACTTGTTTTATTTGCTACTTCTGTACAAAGTACTTCCCTTAGTATTTTGTTACTTTCTCATGAGGGGGGTTGAATTTCCTCTTTAGCAAAATACTGAGCCAGTCACACAGCCTCTTCTAAAGTTAACTAAACAAGCAAGGATCACCATTTGAGTTCCTCCAAAAGTGAAAATCTGTCTTTGAGAAATTTTTTAGTTGATACAAAAGTTGAGGAATCTGCAAAGAAGCACTTTTCCTGCACACTTTAACTCCTCCAGAGCTTTGAAGAGCTGGTACCTTTTGAAGTATGCTGACAATTCCTGCACCAATATTCCCAGGGAACTAGCTCATCAAACCTCCTCACAGATGATGAGCCATGAAGTTCTTATCTTCACAGAGACATTCCTGATGACTTTCTCCAGGCTGCTGCCCTTTACATAAGCATGTGGCTCAGATTGTATAGTAATCAAGCATCATAAAAGTAGTGCTTTTGCCTTTTCTCCTTAACTAAAAATAAAATAGGATTCATAGCTGAACAGTTGGTGCGCAAATAGCCTCAAGGACACCTGAGAAATCATGTTATTCACCTATTTTTATCTTTGATATAAGGATTAATAGATACAGTTTGAAATACATTTGCATTTCAAATGCCACAGAAACTATAAAATTCTCACCATTAGTTCTATCCCAGAAGTTATTTTTGCAAGGAATTGGTTTAAAGTAGTCCATAAAAATATTTTTCATCCCATTCTGCTGATTCAGCTTCATTGATATTTTTTCAGAGTTTGTTCAGAGTTCAGTATTCAAATTCAAAAAATTGCTGATGGTATAAGAGTCTCTGACTAGCTGATGTCCTGCTTCCTCCAAATCCGGAGCTCCCAAAATGCTCAGATCCTCAGCAGCTCATTTGGATGACTGGCTGGGAGCCAGAAAGCCTTGCTATCTTTGACTTTCATCTTCTTCTGGCTTCTTTCACAGTCCAGAATGTCAAGATTCATGGTACCAGGGTGTCCATCAGATGGATTACCTAGGAGCTGAGATTTGATTCCCTTTTGTTTCCTATTGGAACAAAACCTAGATGTGAAACTCCCCATGAAATGAGGTTACTTTTCTCTGACAAGTTCTGCTCCAAAAAACCTGACAATATAGTTTTCCAAGGCTTATGGGAACTTTGGGAAATAAATCTTTTAATTCTTCCTAGACTGATGTGAGAAATAGTTTATTGAATCATTTCTACTGAGAAATTAAAGGGAAAGAGAAGAAAGGAGCAAGGTAGTAGCATAACTAAAACTCCAGGGTCGTGGCCTGACAAATTAAAATTTAGTCTGCTTTCTAAAAGTGGGATGTATTGTGCATATTTGAAACAGTCTTAAAACATTACTGTCCCTGCATACTTGGGGAAGTGGGGGTGGAGTCTATAGAAGAAGAGGGGATCATTCCTCTCACAATGCTAATGGCTTTACTAGGACTGTAGAGAGTGGTTACTAATAAAACAACATTTCAATCCATTTTCCTAAGGAGCCTTCACTTAAAGAACAGAAAAAAATTAAACCAAGACAGTAAAACTCTGAGAAAACAAAGGAGGGGAACTGCCAGCCTGTGAAGTCCTAATGCTCATTATATCTGGTGCATGTTTAGCTTGTAGGGAGGGTTTGGGAAGGAAAGTAATTTAAGCAAACCAACCTGGGCCATCTTTTCATTCTTTGTTATGCACTGCTGTTGTTACCTTTAGAAATCTAGCAGCGGGGCTGGTTGTGTCCTGTTTTAGTGCCCTTCGTAAAGCATTCCCTTTTCACCAGCTCCGATGGCCCCATTGGAGTGGCCATGACAATGGATGTTCATTTTACCGCTATAAAAGGGTTTAATGATTAAAAGGCCGCACCATTGCACTCAGCCACAAAACTCATTCTTCCACTTCTGTGGAGCCCTTTGATTCAAAATGTTCTTTTGACAGGATCAAGAGTGGTTTTCATTCTGTCGGGCAGCAGAAACATCTGCATTTTTTATCCTCTGCCTCCTCCTCAGTGCACATAGTTAATGTGTAATTAATGAAACATCCCTTCTCGGAGTGGCACACAATCAGGGTAGGTCTCCCACCAACCTCGCTCCAGCTCCAGTAAAGCAGGTTTGCTTTTATATCCTTGTACTCTCATTCAACAGTAGTAATAAACCCAGTTCCAGGCTTATCTAGCCAGCTTACATCTTAATCTTTCTTTTTCCTCCCCCTCTCTCTCTCTGTCTCCTCAGGGAAAAGGGATGAAAAAAAAAAAGAACTTCTCTTTCTTTTGGGTTATCCGAGCACATTGGGAGGGGGGAACCAAACACACCGCAACATTCAAAGCAAAATAGAGAGAACAAGGGGTCTAGGGAAAAAGTCCCCTCCTCCCTCCTTTCCCTGGAAGAAAAAATAAAGACCTTGGTAAGTAGTCAAGCAAGCTGAAAAGGCAGTTACACAGGAAGGATTTCTAAGCCCTATAGGGTAGGGCCTTCAAGAGTAGGGAAGTTCTGGCTCTCGTTAGCACAACACATCTGAAATCTAACACATAATGTGTCAGAAAATTGCTTCATCCTCCTACACAGGAGTAGCCTCTTCATTTGCTCTTCCATTTGCAGAATTTGGAGGGCTAGGAGTGTGCTTGAGAAATACAACATTAATGCCCAAGTACTGTCAAGTCTAAGGCTACGTATCACACAGTGACTGATGAATGTTTCATGATTGTATTTACTTATATAAGCTTTATATTAATTTGTTTAATCTTTGCTAAGTGTACTATGAATTACTATGTAGAATAATGGAGAAATGTAGCCCTAGCATTTGTTCAATTCTAGTAACACCTCAGCAACACTGAATGGGTTCTAAGTGATGAAAATGGACTCAGATGGATCACGGTCCACCAGCAGCTCTCTGGTTAGTTCCCAGAGCCACATTTATGCAGCAGATCTAGAGAGTATTGTACTGTGAGCCAGTTGCCTATAGAAAAACACAACAAGGCAAAGACAAGTAACAGACCAAAAGGAGCAATATGTGGGCCCACGTTAATCCTACCTGCAATAATTTAAAGTAGAATATCTGTGAAGTTCAGGAGATGTAAGCCACATGGGGAAGCAAATCCATCACTTTCAAACTTGTTTGGCTGTGGAGCTGTGACCCTTAGTGTCCTGTGTCTGGCCTCTTGTGGTTCTCAAAGAGGAAGTGGTCCCAAAGATTTCATTTTGAGCTAAAGGCTCAGCCACAAACGTAGCAGAGAGAGAGAAGTATCAAAGAAAATTTGCATACTAAGAAATTCACTTCTGAAGTAAGTCTGTATCATGCCAATCTACTTAAAAACTCAGGCCAAAATCAGAAAGTAGATTTGCCTTGAAGAAAAAGTTCAGAGGAAAATCACAATATTCCCTCATCCCTTGATGCTCTTGCAAAGTTGGGCTTCCTCCTGTCCAAGGATTCTGCCCACCCAGAGGAGACAGAAGCCACAGATGTAAGCCATTCCTTCTATTGAGAGGGAACATACCTTTGCTTCACAGTTTTTAGGACCGTGGAGTGGAGTTGTCCAACTCCACTCTCAATAGGAAATTGTCTCCACTATTCACGTATCTGTAAATGAGCACAGTTCACAGATAAAAATGAGAGCACACTGAAGATGTTTTGACCCCCTTCTGAATTAGTCTGACTGGAACTTTCCCCTTCCTGCATGTGAGGAAGAAAGCAGATTACTCCCTAGAAGCCTGCATGTTGTTCCTTTTATTGGCCTGGTTTCAAAGAGCTGAAACTGAGTACATAAAGTATCACCCACTTTTGTACAGTACACTTAATCTGAAAATTTACTACTGTTCCAATAAAATAAGATTAATATAGGAAACAGTTGCAAATATGCAATATTGCAAATAGTCTCTTTTCTCTGGAACCCTAGCTAGAAGGAAGACCTGCCTATGAATTCAAGGACCCGACAAAAAATTTGGTACAAAAATACCCATCCAGGGTGATACAAAACAGATGTTGTTCTTGTGCCAGTCCAGTTCTGAGCTACCCCCAAGAGATCAGCAAACTTATTCTGTTCCATCCATGTGCACATATACAGCAAAAATCAGTTTTCAGTCCGACACTTACTTTAATACAGACTCTGTCACTGACGGATGTCATTCTTCTACAAATAGGAAGAATCATGATTTGAAGCAGGGCAAGGGTAACAAGCATCTTGCAACACAATACTTTGGGCCAAATTCCACATGCACAGCTCCCACTGAGATCCAAATACGGGCAACATTTGTTTCCAGATTGAGCACAGAATGTGTCTCTATTGTTATTGAAATTGAAAAGGGCATGAGCTTTTGAACATTATTCCATTGGTCAGACTTGCCAGCTCAGCCTGTGTCCAGTGATCAGAAATAATTTCACCAAACCACTTATTTTCTGTTTCCACAAGGGTGCATGCTGAAACATAGGGCATTGGAGATAGTGGATGGATAAAAATAGACGAATTTCCTGTGGGTAAACTTTGCTCAAGACTGTTGGCTGCAGCCATGCTTAAATAAATGGCTTCTTACTTCTTGTAAAAGAAGTGTGTCCTTCTCTTCACATGCTTCAGGAAGGCTGGTGTGTTGGGAGGGCCTGGGACAATTGCAACAGTCACTGAGCTGCACTGTGATACATTTGAATTCTGGCCAGAATCTGGGAAGTTCACGTTAGCTTGCCAGACCATTCAGAGAAAATGGGCTTCAAAGAGAACTTTTTACCCTTGATTCCAAAGTGTAAGTGAGTATGGAAAGAGTATAATGTTTGCTGTTGGGATTAACCCCCTACTGCGTCAGCCACATATGAGTGCACTGAAAATTGGCGGCGTGTAGGGGGAAGCCTCTCAGCTCACTGCAGCTGAGCTAAAGCCAGGGTAGATTTCCAAGCACCAAAGCAGAAGGTGTGTGAACCTCATTATCATCTCCTAGCACAGAAAAGAAACAAAGCAGAAATCACACTGAAAGGAATGGAAACCAAAGACCATGTAAGATGGGAAAACATTCCCTGTTTTAAATAGCATAAGAAAACCTTCAGTAATATTGAGGGACTGCTTAAAAGGACTTGTTGCACAGCAACATACAAAGCAATGAGTTAGAATTTATGTTGTAAAGAAAAAGATCATTCTCGTTAAAATTATTTTAGAGGATTTTTTTCTGTTCCATGAAGACATAATAGGATAAAGATTCTCCTTTATTAGATGGCCAGCACTCTCCTCAGTTTAGAAAGGACTGGTGTCATGCTGCATCAGTTTTTGCTCATGCAGACTACTCAAGCATAACACAAATCAAAGAGTCACTCTACCCAGTATGATCTCAAGGTTCTTCCCTCACTTCTAGCTTCTCTCTTCTGTCCCTTCCTTGACCCAGGAGTTTCTACAGGAGCATTTTGTAGCTCCAATTGTTAAGAACCAATTTTGACTTCTCCGAGTATCAGACAGAGAGAAAGCTCTACCTGCACAAGGAATAAGATGCGCACCCTTGGAATCATTACGCTGCTGGCTCAGTGGTTTCCCTCACCATGCTATGCATAGCTCCCCAGTGAGAGGTCTAAATTCTTCAGACCAGGCCTGGGGAAGAGTTATGCACCACAGGCCAAACTGAACAACAGCCAGCATGCTGAACAAAAATGTGCCTAAGGTGGCTTTGCCGCAGTGCTTAGAGAGGCTGACTTAGGCACCTTGTGCCCTCCTCCACGCTCACAGGGGACTGCAGAGACACATATTTCAGATGCCAAGTTTCACACCCAGACCCATGAAATGGAAACCGATTTCCCCAAAGAAGTAAGGATGACCAAGAGAAAACTACCTAGACCCACTAACAGAAGTGACAGGGAGCTGAACACTGGGCAGCAAATGGCGTTGCCATTTGGAACAAAGCAAAGGAGCAGCAAAGGAGAGAGAAGAGAGAGTGCTGTCCTGCCTCTCTTTGCCAGTACTGGGAGAAGAAAGATCCAATGCAGTGCAGTAAGACAGGAGGACATAAACTATTTGTAAGAAAGGAAATTGTTCTGAGGACTGATTTCAGTCTATGTGGATTTAAAACCACAGACCGAATTTTTTATTTTTTATTCTAAGCTCCCAACTGACAAGAATAACAACCTCCAAATGAAACTTGGGGTAGAAAGGGTAGAAACTGTTGGGCCATGTCAGCTGACCACAAACAAAAGCATCTTAACGTTGCCATCTCACCTATGAGTATTCAAGAAATTGTTTTCAAAATACTCTGTATAAATATGGATCTAAGTAATTCTTAGTTTGCAGACTAAGTAACAGCTATCTCCCCAAACCTCATGCTGAGTGCCTAGGTGACGCCACTTTGAATAAAAGCAGAGGTTGAAAAATTTATTCATACACTGAGAGTTATTAAGCAACAGAATTTTGTCTGAGTAGGACGAACGGGGAAGGAAACTGTGTCTTGGATCAGTAAACTGAGACTGTGATACATATTGTGGCAGTGCTGTTTAAACCACCTCTAATTGTCCTCTTCGTTTCCTTTATACCTCTACTTCCATTCCTATCTGTGCCCTCCTGTGTTAGCAGAAAGAGTTTTGTAACACTGTGGTAAAATAAGACATTAACATATCTGATTGAAAAATAATCCTGAAAAAATATAACAATGTTTTATTCTCACCTGGATCAGTTCCTTGATATGGTTTGCTGTAGGGGTCATGAGAACAGCTGCAGCAGCATAGAGGAGGACGTGATGCAGGAGAAAGAATCAAATAAAGCAGGACTGATGCCAAAAAATGGCTCACATAACCACAGCCTGAAGAACTACATTGTATAAAAATAGATTTAACGAAAAAGTAACATTGCATACCAGGGATGTGCACCTGACCTTCTCCACTTGCTTGAATGGAGATACATGTGCCACATACTTGTAAGATAAATTTGAAATAATATCTATATTTCTAAATCACGAGGTAGTCATATTACAAAGCACTACTGGAGGCTCCATTGCTTGCCTGAACCTCTCATGGATTCATGGCCGTTGTTGGTATTTCTGAGCCTTTATCTGATAGCTCCTGCTTTACTGTTCTGGGTCCAGAACTGTGAGCTCTGAAGTAATCACACTGTTTTCAGATGCTCTTTATTTCCATATGACATGGTTTCCTTAATGTAAAGCACATGGAATTGATTGCTTAATCCAGCGTAGTTGTTTGCTGGATGCAGACAAACTCTTGCCACTGTGACAATACTAATGCAGGTGCAGCAACCAGGTTGTCTCGTTTCTTTGCAATTACAAACCTTACAGACCTTTTAGGAATGTCTGTTGTGCAAGGACAGAAGGAACAGCTATAACTCCAAGGTTATCATCAATTTTAAAAGAGAAACCAGGGAAAGGAGGAGATAAAATAGAGAATAAACTCTGATTACAAACAGTCCTAGAAACAATAATTTTTAGATACAAGCTTTCCTAGCAGGACTGAGAAGAATAGCTTGCTTCAAACACAGCATTGATTGGATTGTCCTATCCCAGTTGTGCCCAGTGTAACCATGCCCTTGAAATGGATACAGCTGTAAGGTTCATTTTGCTATCTGGGTTCAAAGGCCTGATTTAGTAGTGCTTCTTTTTTTAATATCTAAATGACTGTATGCTCATTTACAATGTTGATTGCCGTTTCTTGATGGTTTGGCTTCAGAAACATGCTGTGGAATTTAAATTCGTCCCCCTCCCATGCTAATGTTGGCATTATTTGTGTGTAAACACATTACATGGGATAGCAGAAATGTAAATGAGATTTCAATGTTGAGTTGATTTATAAACAGCCAGTCTCCTAATTTATTGAAGTTGTCTTTGTGTCGCTTGCACATGATTAGCAGCATATACCATACATAGGGTGTCCTTCTGTAACATGTTCAGAAAGAAGAAATGCAAACTGTATACCATTATAACACCAAATGAAGATCTTATTGAGCTTCAAGATGCTTTGAAACATGTAGTTACTAACTTAACTCTGCCTGTGAACTTGTCCTCATTAACTCCATAATTAGCAAGATCATGTTTGATCTTGGAGTTCATTAGACATTGCAGCTGGAAGATTGTTTCAGTTTTAACACATCAGAATAGACAATTAAAGTGATAATAAAGAATCAATATCACTTCCCTGTTTCTTAGATTTTTTCAAGGTTGCAGTGTGCCTAATTAAACCTGGTTTGAAACAGTGAAAAATTAACAAGTAATGTGGTCATATTTATTTTGGTTTAACAGGCTATTTAAAAGGCTGTTTGAAATGTGCCCTGGGAAATAGTTTCTACCCACATGACGAGTAAATAGTTGGGATGATTTCAGATTCAGCTGCTGACTTAACTGAAGACTTGAGTAGATATTATTCTCATATCCCTTCCATTATCTGTGCCACGTGCAAGTCCCCTTCCCTATTTTTTACTTTGTGACTGGACCCAACCTTACAGTTCACATCAGCTGATGCTCCAGTAAAAAGAGACAATTTTTCAGGTCAAGTTACTTGTGTGTCTCTGACTTTTCCACAACACAGGCCCAACTGATCCAAAGTTCGCTTCCCAGAACAGCCGCCTGATTCTTCAGTGCATCAAGATATCCTTGTGCAAGACAGCTCTAAAACTGGCCTAATGTTGAGAGTGTCTGTGGCAGAGCCAAGTCTGAATTCACACCATAAAGGGGCTCCTTCCCCCTCTGCTGTCCCCACAGGAGACAGACTGGGATCCTCAAACACACAAGTGGTTCTCCAGTTGTTATCACAGCCTAGAAAACAGTATAAACTAGAGGAATGAAAGAGTGGTCTGTGCTCAGAAACCCCATGTTCAGGCAGACCTGATTCTGTTTTCTGCCTGTCTCCTGTGTGGTAAGTAACTGAACTGTAATACATTTCTGTGTTTCTCTTTTCCAATGTCAGAGTGAGGCTCTTAGACTTAACGCCAGAAGAACACGTAGGAAACCTCAATGAAATTTTCTATTTAATGAAATGCAGCAACATTCTAAACAAGATTAGCAAGAGTCAACATCCTCCTTCTACTTATGTATTTTTACGTCAATTCTTCATCATTCTCATTTAATAAGCACGGTTAACTGAAGACAGGAATCATGTCACTGAGGGAGAAATGGATAATGAAGGACCACTGAAGCACTAATCCAACTAATCTTGCCTTTGGCTCTTGAATTTGTGTAGATCCCAACAGTAAATACTAAGTTCCAAATTCACTCAATGGGTTTCAGTGGCCTATAGGGTGCCACATCTTTTCATTTTGTTTGCAATCATTTGAAACTAAATTCTTTTAAAAGATATTAATGCTTCATTGCTTTAAACTGAAACAGATTCTCATCATTGGCATTTGGGGCAGATTATAGAAATAGGGTCAGATCCCTTGTTGGTGTGAGTCCATCAAAGAGAATGAGAATGAGAATCCTAACTTATGTATCCTTGATATAATGCCCTTGATATACAGCAGAATTAGGGAAAATAAATTGCCTGTGTCCAAAAATTGATGTGCCAAGGTGACAACAGACAAGCAGATAGCAACATCTAGGCTTGTTTTTATTCTATGTGGCACACTTCTGTGCCTATGCTACAGATTTTGGTTGCAAATGAGGACTAGTCTGCTGGCATCAGCCCACTCCCTTGCACAGCTGCACACCAGTCTGAGGCTGATCCAGCCATACCTGCACTATCCTACCTTATGGGCCACCCCCAGGCATGACCCTTGCCAACCAGCATTTGAAGCACTTGTAGAAGGACCTTGTCTTTCATGATATATTGTCCTGACCTCAGCTGTGTCTCATGTGCCATACTTCCACTGCCCTGTACAACACCAGGTCACCTTGGCTTGGCATGACATAGATACTGGCCTCGCTTGCAGCTTTACCAACCATCGCCTCATAACAAATAGGCCTTTGGTGGGAGCTGCACTGCTCCTTCAGGGCACAGCTCAGCTAGATGGGCAGAGTGACTAGATGAAGACTGGGAGGACAGGCAGCATCATAAAAATTTTGTCCAGATTCAATCCTCCGAAAATTGTCTGTGCTCACGTGTCAAGGACACCTGTTTCTAACAGGCCCCACTGCCACCCCTCCATGCAGGCTGGGACTCTGGAGAGCACTAAGTCCTGTTCAAAATGGAACAGAGGGGTCTCAAGGGGCAGCAGTGTCATCCACAGCAGCTGAGGGTCATCATGGCACCACATGCGCTGGATCATGAGTAAGGCCGAAGGCTCTCTCAGTCATGCCATGAAATGGCCATCTGGCTACTGCATGGCTGCAGCTTCCAGCCAGCAAGAAGAGCCTCTGTGGACAGCTTCTTGAGGGCACCTCAGCAATATGGACATGGGACATTTGCTGCCTCTGGACTCAGGGCCTGGAGGCAGTCTGGGATCCATCACAACTCTCAGTACTGATAGAAAAGATGGCACCCTCGCTTTGCCCGTAAAACACTTGGTGTCCTGAGGGAGACAACACCACAGGCACCCTTGGGCCACAGGGCTCTTTGATACAAATGAAGCTAGCTTCCCTATGGACATATTGTTTTCCTCCTCTTCCCCTGGGAAATCTAAAGTAGGGAACAACTACGCCAGTGTGCCCTGGCTCTGTGGATTGTCTCTGCCCTGAAGGGCTGTACTCTCCCAGGCCACCTCCCCCTGCCAGGCTGCAGGCAGGGCAGCACTGCTGGAGTTTGAGGAGGTTGTCGGTGCAGTATCAGCAGTGTTCCTTGCATGCCAAGATGCATTGGTTTGGCACGGCCTGGTTTTGTGTAGCAGGGGAGCTGCAAAGATGGCTCTGGTGAGGAAGCTGCTGGAAGCTTCCCACCATGTCTAGCAGAGCCAATGGCTGATGGCTCTGAAGATGGACATGCTGCTGGGCAGAACTGGGCCAATGAGAGAGGCTGGTAACACCTCTGTGATGACATATTGAGGAAGAAAATCAAAAGAAAGGCACAGGTTTTTTCTTCTAGTCAGAGAAGAGAGAAGGTGAGAACATGTGAGGGAAAACAACATGGTGACACCAAGGTCAGTGGAGAAGGAGGGGGAGGAGGT
>VZRV01001399.1:1550940-1566357 GCA_013398115.1 Falcunculus frontatus | reverse complement strand
TGTGCCCGTGGGAGGGGCTCAGGCTGCAGCAGGTGTGGTTTGGCTGCTGCTCGTGAGAGCGGACCCACGCTGGGAAGTTCACAGAGAACTGTCTCCCATGGGAGGGACCCCACAGCCTTACAGGGAAGGACTCTTCTCCTGGAGCAGCAGAAGGAAATCTTGGTGATGGACTGACCAAACCCCCCCTGCCCTGTCTCCCTGTGTTGTTGGTGGGAAGGAGGTAGGGCTTGGGGGGGAGGGTGGCGGTGAAGGACTTATTTTATTTCTCATTACCCTCCTCTGATTCTGTTAGTAATAATTTCACATAGTAATCAAGGTCAAGCCTGTTTTGCCCTTGAAATATTTCTCCCGCTCTCCTTATCTCACCCATGAAACCTCCATTAACCCTTTTTCCTCTCTTCCCTCCTCTGCCCAGCTGTGGCAGGAGAGGATGAGTGAGTGACTCTTGTGGGTGCCTGGCACTGGGCCAGTGTCAAACCACAACATAAGAGTAGTTCTCCATGTGAGCAGTGTTTCTGTGGCCAGCAGTGGGGTCAAGTCCACAAAGCTGCATCAGTACTAGGCTTAGATAGAGTTTTATTCTCACCCCATTTTATCCTATGTGATCTCTGATGCACATGGCAAAACTCTTCCCTGGGCTGTTTCCTGCTAATGAAGTGATTTTAGTGCATCGTGGGTTTTGGCTTAGCATATTTCCAAGAGGCAATCTTACTGCTTTATCCCTGCAAAGTTAAAGATCTATCCTCATTTTCTGTCCCTGTGACATTCAGGAGGTTCATGTGCAAGAAAAAAAATGGACTTGCAGTCCCCAGGCTGATTTTGGGATGGTTTATACTATCTCTAAACAGCAGGTTAATTTCAGTTGACACTTATTTATGAAAGCACAAAGTCTGGTGAGGTAATAAAAAAGTCAACTCCAAGAGAATATATAGCCTTAGATTTTCTTACCTAACATGGTTTTATTTAGAGATTTATTGAGCAAAATAAAGATTTGCCTGGCAAATAATGTTATCAATTGCTCCATATTTTAAAATCTTTTGAAAGCGCATACAAAAACCAGATTAATTTCCTTGTACACGATCTACTGTGGGGTATAAACACGTTTTATTCAGTGACTAGCCAAGAAAATGTAAATTAGCTGCCTGACATTTGGGAAATTCGTGTGGCTGAATTATATGACTTGTATATTTGGAAAACCCATAGGGTTTGTTACTATCCAGGTGGATGTTAATTTTAAATAACAGCCTGGTCAGATGCTGAGGTTTCAGTGTTGAATCAAAGACACAGAGTCTTCTGCCACCTCTATCCTTTTACCTATGTAAAGTTAGAGGATTTGTTGCCTGAAATCAGCTTTCAGAGAGGCTGAATGAATAACACATCCGGTCACTTGCAAGCTGACTCCGTCTCTGCTGCCCTGTTACTGTTTGGCAAAGATCTGCTTACGTGGCCCACCTCCACACAGGGTAAGAGGGTCCCCTCACAAGACAGACCCAGGGCTGTTGACGGGGTACGTGATCCCAGGTCCCCTCCCTATCTTTGTGGCCAGGGAAGGATGGAGTGATAGTGCACCGTTCCCTACACAAATCTGCCATTCAGCGGGGCGAGGTCGGGAAATAATGAAGTCAGCACATTAGTGCCTTGCCTGCTGAGTTCACACTGCTGAAAGCTGCCGGTGGGTGAATTTCCCAGCGTTTGGAAACTTTGTCTCAGTTCTGCGGGTTTGCTCAAGTGTGCGATGGCTGTTTGCAAAGGGAGCTTTCCCGCTGGGTGGGTTTGCTTTCCTCCTCACGGCTCAGGGAAGGTGAGAGCTCTCCTTCATGTCTCCCCTGCCCCCACTGCTGCCCCTCGCTCACCCCACAAACACAATGCTCTTCCAGCGGGTTCCCTCCGCTGGGGAGCTTTTCCCTCTCCCAACTCCCACACTGGGACATTTTTCCACATTTCCAGGATTACGGCCACTTTCACTTAGATCTATGTGTGTTGCCTCCACATACAAAGAAGCACTTGGGGACGGGATTAGTAGGATTAGAAGAGATTCACATATGTCCAGTTCAAGCAATTGGTATTCAAAGCTTTACACTTCCAAATGCCACCAAGAGAGAGAAAAGGAGCTGGGAGCTTGCTTTGCATTTCAGCACCTTCCTGCGGGGGACAGGGACCTTTGTCCGGGACGGGGAGGGGGGGGGACGACACACAAATCCCACCCCCACCCCTCTTAATCCAACACCCCTTAGCCACCAACTCCTTCCCTTCAGTGCCACCGGTGGGGCTCTGCTATAACCCCAATAAGGAGCTACAACTATCGAGGCTTTCCCCATTCTCTTCTTTAGAGCAGCCCTTCTGCAAACTTTCGGCAAATTCTGCTGGTGTCTGCCAGGCAACTCAAGGTCCTATCCCGTGCAGTTTGTTACCATATATCTTGTCTGTTGATGTAAGACAAGAAAGCATCACTGGGTTCAGGACATAAAGGCAAAAAATTCCGAACAGAGTGCCTTTGTTCATATTAAGTTAAATTCTTCCTGTTAGTGAACTGTCGATGCTAGCAAGGCAAATCCTTAAGACAAAACAAGTGCATTAGGTATTTCTGAAAAAGCAGTGGAAAAATCTACTTCTTCCCATTTCATTTTAGATAGACTGCCTTCCTTGTTGCCTTTAGGTGGTGATTTCCTGATGTTAGACACATCAGCAAAGGCAGAATCTATGTTGCATAGCTTGCATTTTGGAAATCACTCCAAGTGTGAACAAATCATCTTGTTCAAAAATCAAGAGGAAGGCTTTGATATTAGTCAGTGTAACAATCCTCTCTGTATTACAGTGAGAGATTTTTGAAGCAGAGCAGGTGGAGCCTTATTTAAATACATTCATCAATTAATTAATTAATTCTTTCTTTTGTTCAGTCTTTCTGCTCACTTTCTGCTCACTAGGATAAAAGCTGCTGTGGAACACTATATTGTTTCCTGTGACTTATGAGGGACAGGACCATATACAACCAAATTTTAAAAATCAAGCAAACAGACAAAAAAACTTTCTACACCCTGAAGAATGTCCTTTAAGTGATTTTTTAAAAATATCCGATAGCTGTGTATTTGTTTTACAATTTTCAGCCCAGAAATTAAATTTCAGAGTATATTAAATAGGCTGAAGAAAACTGAAACTTTGCTAAAATAACAAAGATGATGTCTTAGTTTTTTCTGTTTACTTTTATCTTTAAAAGGCATGGAGTCCTGAATGAGTGTTAGCTGAAGTCAATATATTTAATATGTATTTACTAATACCAGAGTAAGGCAGTACGAAATCCAGTGGGTCCTTTTTCCCATTAGTAAAATGCACCAATTTTGAACTGATATTTTGTTAGCTTGCTATTTTTGCAACTCCAAGTCCTATTTCAATAAAAGCACATGGGAAAGGGTGCCATGAATATCCAGATTAAAGGAATTAAGTGTGTGGATTCTAGTAATTTTGGAAAGTCACAACATTTTGCAGTATACAAAGGACTCTATAGGACTTCAGATAGGTGGAAATGCTTAAAATATTGAAAACCAGGGAGGTTATCAGGTCTGTACATGCTCCCTAAATCTTCAGGGAGTTCTGAATAGCTCACATACACTAATGATGCAAGACTAGGTCTCTGCAATTTAGGAAAAAGGTAGTGATATCTGCATAATCTTGAACTGCAACATGCTGATTATCCATTTTGAGTGCCTGCCAGATGTGGAGAAGTTTGCTTAGTAACAAAGCTGATGAGAAGACAACTCAAAACATACCTATGAACGTAATTTTAAATTGAATTTTATTTTCAGAAGTGGTAAGAATAATTACTTCCCACTGCATCTGTTATCATCAGTCAAGCAGAGCTGTAAAATTAAAAATACGTATACTTTCTTGGTTCTTTACCTTTTATAGTTCTGACTTTTGTTGCCTAGTCCTATCTATCTATCTATCTATCTATCTATCTGTCCTGTTTACACAGTACTCCCCTTAGTGAAGGTTTTACACAGTGTATCCATATTTTTTGGGTCTGTTGTTCTTGCCATACTACAGGCAGTAATTGTTAGCAGAACTGGATTATGTCTGGAGTGTCATCCCACTCCAGAAATACATTATTTGTGTCGGGAAGGACCTTAGAATTCTTACCTCCCTGAGTATACAAATTACCTGAAAAAAGTGGTGTAGCATAGGAGCAGTGCCAGCTGTTTGTTTTGCTGTGTACAAACTAGTTGAGAAGAAGCTGTAGCTCCCAAGATCCTGTTCCATCCTAGGCTCTCATCAGCAGTGCTTCTGACAGCCAGGCAGAGGACATGGGGCACTAACTTCCACCAAGGCATCTCTCATGTCCCATGTATTTCCTCTCTAAATTAAATTTGCTGGCAGTATCTGAAGCCACTGATTTCTGTGTGAAGGTTGTGTTTCACCAGGTACCCAGCTAAGCACACCTGCAAGGAAATGTCTTCCTGACAGTGATGGTGACATCAGGTTAGATCTGGATACATGAAACTGCTGCTACTGGACACCCACCTTTGGTTTGGGTGTAAAAGAATAACAGGCAAAATGATTACAGAAGTAATCATTGGCAAACTAGAGAAGATGACCTTGCGTTCCGTTCATGGGTCCTTCCCTGAAAACAGTTTTGCTTAGTATTGGCAGCTGAAAATAAATGTGAGCTCCCTTAGCTGATCTTGGTGTCTATGGCTGGCATGGGCTCTTTTAAAATCTCATTATTAACATTTTGCTAATCAATTTCCTTCTTGGGAAACAAATATGAAAGGGTCTGCCCCCAATTAAAACATTTTTGTTTAAAAACTAAACGATCTCATTGGAGTAATTAAGTGCTTCCTCAAAGTGCTCACTGGTTCTTTATTGCAAAGAACAGCATTGGTGATTTGAATTTTAGGGGCCTGACCTCTGAGTCTATTGAAACCAGGAGACATCAGTCAGCTTCAGTAAGGTTTGGTTCTGGCCCTGACAGGCCTCATAATAAGCAAACAAACACCACAGTTTGTCAGTGTTTCCATAGTTAATAATTAACCTCTGCCATAAGCTGGTGAGAAAAGATGGTGTTGGTGGACCTTGTCTTCTCTCCCTCTCTCTCTCTTTTAAGAGACAGAAGTGGGACTTTTATGATCCTCAATACTATTGTGTCTGAGCACTTCTAAGCCTGCTCCAAGCTGCCAGGAATTACAGGCTCCCGATGTTATATCCCTAGGTTTGTAGGTTTTCCATTCAAATGACACATGCTATGTCCCGAGCCCGGGATGAAGGGAGGACCAAGGAAACCACCCATCTCCTCCAGCCCCACAGCCCTGTGCCTGGCTTTAAGCAGTCACCAGGCACTACTGCCCCTGCAGTTGTACTGTTGCCTGGGGACTTCTCTGAGTTGGGCTGGGGCTGTCACTCTCCTTATGTGAGACATGAACATCTCTGATGGGGGGTTCTGCAGGTGTGGTGGGGCAACGACCATTAGACTACAGTGCTACCAACACTATTCTTTCCCGTGTGCCTGCTTTCTGGCAATCATTCTTCTCTTTTATACTTGTGTTTGATGTTATTTTCCTCCAGTGTATTTTATTTTCCATTTCTGGAATCACATTTACATTAACAGTGCAATTGTCACTGAAAATGGACTGCCTTCAGCTGCAACTTTAAACAAGATGAGAATGGAAAATTATTCACATTGTAAGGGTGGGAAAATATGATTTAAATGATGCAAAAAACTTATGTAGTAAAGCCTCCCTGAATATTTGGAGTTTCAACAGCTCAGCTGAAAGAAGTATAGCAAGAGAATCAGAAGTGATTTATAAAAACAGCCTTATGCCTTAGCCAGGCCAGATTTTACCATCGTTTCTGGTGTTCATTAGCATCTCATTGCACATGTCGTCCCATTGATCCCAATGGAACAAGCCCACACAATAGACTTCTATTCAAGGGTGGTGAAGGCAGTCCATACGCCCATCCCCAAACGCTGAGACATGGCAAAGGTTTGTGAATAGACTGCAGATAATTTTTGTTGTGTCTTCTAGAATTTGCACTAGCCTATTATCAACCTGTAAATATTCACTGGAAACATGCATTGTTTAAAATTGAGATACAAAATGAGACAAGGATTTTTTTTCTTTCTCTGTAGTAAGGCTTCCATGTTGAATGTGTAGTGGAAGAATTATTCAGTAATTTCTATGACTTTATTTGTTTTCACTATAGCTATGAAAACTAAATTACATTACAATTGTTTCTGAGATGGCGAAACATTTCAATATTTATTTGTTGGAACACCAATGCTTTTACACTGAGATAACTGTAAATATTTGAGAAGCTTACTTAACAGCAGCCCATCTGGGGTTTCTGATGGGCAGAATTTGGGGGGAGCTTGAGGGAAGCTCTCCTGTACTCTGTATCCTTCTCCCACTCTGTTTACAGCTGATATTTAAATACCTTATGTGACTTAAAGACAAACATGGTAATCATCAACTATCTAATAAAGCAGTGAAGGAGAGGGTTCTTAAAAGTCATTGTGTGAGTTCTGGTATCAAGTGTAATAGATAGAGAAAGTTCACAGTAATAAGAATGCAAATAACTGCAAGTGACGTGGAAGGGCAGAAATAAAAAGAAAACTTGCTCATCTGAGAATGTTAATATTTTAGTGTGAATATGGGCCAGAACATAAAGGCAAAAGTGAAAATAAATACAGGCCTTTGAGCAGCATTATTATCCTTCAACACTGTGAGAAGCCAGACGTGATTCCAAACTATGTGACAAGTTTTTTTGCCAGGACTGTCAGGTTTAGCCCATTCAGCACGCCTGAAGTGTGCACCACTGTCTGAGCACTGCACAGGGGAAATGTGTGTCACAGTCTCAGCTCTGTGACTGCATTTTGGGGGTAATGCAAGTTCTACCAACCAGCTAAAATTAAACTATTTAGTGGATGCATATTCAATAATACTGACAGGTTTATTCTGAGGTTTTTTTTCTGGAATTCCAAAGATGGCAAAATATTTCACTGTTGGCTATTACTATGGCGTGTCTGATACCTGTACAAACATTCAAACTGATTTTCTAGAATCTTTTCTCTGTATAAAATGCAGGTTTCAGGTGCAGTCACTGCAGGGAAAAAAAAAAAGGAATTACATGCAAACTGTTGATTAAGTGTTTTTTATTGTTTATAGAAACCAATTTCCTACTTTTGGTAGCAAATGTCATATATCAGAGGATTAACAATTTGCACATCTCTAATTAATTAGTCTTTGACTTTTTAGATTTTATTACTAAGGTTTTGTGCCGTATTTATTCCAGAAGTTTTGCAAATCAGTATTTAAATACAGAAAATAAAATGTCATCCTTAATTAACTGCACTGGAATGTCTGTCAGTTATTTCCATTAAGTTTAAATTATCTCCAGAAGCAGTGCCTGGTATGGATCTGATCCTGTTGTCTTCCGCAGAATACTTTGAAGATATCAGTAAATGCTCCAGTTTCATATTTAAAGAATGGGGAGAATTTGTTCTGACCCCTTGTTGCCAACGAATTTAAAATTATACGAACGGAGAAGAACTTTTCTCTATCCAGGCAGAGGAATATTATCTCCAGGTCTATCTGTCTGCAGAATTTGACTACAGCAGCCAGGACAGCCCTCTCTTCCCTTTCCAGTCACTGCCCTCATATTGCCCTGCTACAGAAAGCAAATTCGTGATAAACACAAGAACTAAAACAGTCTTTCAGCCTATTCACTTCAGCGATGTTAAAATGTCAGATGACAAGATGCTATCAATCTGAATTATACCGTCAATCTAAATGAAATCCATTAGTATATCTTGAGCAAAAGCAGCATGCAGTTAGGGAATCTCAGCAGTCCTCTCTAAAATAAAATGTGCACTGTTTAGAAACAAGCAAATTTCAGTTTTAGCCCCCAGTGCAGGACAGCACAACCCCTTCGTAGCAGCACTTCTCTCACAGGGAGTCAGCTGAGAGCTTTCTTGTAATGCAGTGATCTGGGCTTCTTATATTGTATCAACATCTACTTGTAGTGCTTACAGTTATAACTATTTTTATGCTGAAAGCACGGTTGTCAAATGTCGAAATTAAATTAAGAACAAGCAGAGACAGCGGAAACTAGTAGCAATAAACCATAAAAACGAATAGGCTTCTAATAAACCCGAAAGAAAAATACATAACACTGGTGTAAACAGCTTTCATATCACTAATTAGATTCTATGTTGCCGGCCAGGTCAATAAAGTCAAGGGGAGCGCAAGATTTAATATTCTGTCATAGTGACACTATGCAAGAGCAAAGTGCATCCAATTTTCTTATCAAACTCTATGATAATTTAAAATCGGGCACTGACCTAAAGTGCATACATTAACTGAAACCCAGTATTTGAAAACGCACGATTTCCATTCGGAGAAGCCTCTAAACTCAAATCCTCCCCGTGAGCCGCCGCCGGGTAAGTAACGGGTTGAGTCCCCCGCGGTCCGGCTCGGTGCCGGCACTGTGCGGGACGGGACGCTCCTGCACCTGGTACTCTGAGTCTCCCCGAGCAGTTTGTCTTTCCAGAAAAAGCACATTTCTCTTCCTCACAAATCTCTCTGCCTTTATGAAAATAGGAATTAAAAGGTGGGAAAGAGCACGTTAACTTTATGCAGCTACCACCTAGCCATATTTTTCACCCTCTCCGTCTCCCCGAATAGTAAAACATTCGGTTTTCTGACTCCCAGGGGTTAATTTCGTTGCTGTGCCGTCAGGGCACTTTCGCTGTTGACTGAACCGTGACTTCTCCGCAGCCCTATCCCGAATGCCCCTAGCCAGGGGATGGCGGGTATTTGTCCGGTGCGGAGCGACAGCGGCGAGTGCAGCCAGCTCGCCCCGAGACAGCGCGGACCCCCGCCCGCCGAGCGCGCCCGCCGCTCGCCGCCGGGACGGGACGGGACGGGACGGGACGGGACGGGACGGGACGGGACGGGACGGCCCCGCCGCTCTCCGCCGGCTCAGACGGAAAGTGTCCGGGCGGGTCTGCTCCCATGTGGCTGCGCCCACGACTGGCAATTCCCACGCACCGCTCTGCTGTGCCTTTTTTTCCTTCTTTCTTTCCTTCCCTCTTTCTCCCTTTCCTTTCATTTTTCTCGCTCTCATTTCCTTTTTCTCTTTTTCTTTCTTTCTTTCTTTCTTTCTTTCTTTCTTTCTTTCTTTCTTTCTTTCTTTCTTTCTTTCCTTCTTTCCTTCTTTCCTTCTTTCCTTCCTTCTTTCCTTCTTTCTTTCCTTCTTTCCTTCTTTCCTTCTTTCTTTCCTTCTTTCTCTTTTTTCCTCCCTTTATTCCTCTCTCTGTCTCTCTTTCCTTTATTCATCAATCTTTTTCTTTCTTTCGAGCTGCAAAAGAAAGCAGCAAGGGAGGCTGGACATGTCAGGCAATGTTACGAACAGCAATCGTGCTGGAGCAGGGCTGCTTATTTCTGAAACGACTTTCCTGGCCAGACTCCCTGTGCTCGGGATTTAACCTCTCGTATCTTTCCTAAATCCTTCCTTTGCCCTAAGGCGACCCCGAGCGGAGCCGAGTCCAGCCTCCCTGTCCCGTGCGGTGGATGTTGCGGCAGTGCAGGGGGGACTGGCCCGCACAGCCGAGCCAGGGGCGTTGGGAAGAAGCGGCATAGCCGGGGAAGGGGAGAGAAAATTGTTAGTAATATTCCTTCGAGTGACAAGTCCACCTTTTCGCCCCGTCCCAGCGCCCGCCCTTCTCGCCCCGTGGTGCATCGGCGGCTCCGTAGTCCGGCATCGACCCCCGGCCCCATCCCGAGGAAACCCCAAGCCCGGAGGGGAGCGGGGCTCCCAGGAGCAGCTCGCCCTGCCGGAGGTGAGGACAGGACCCCTCCTGTTGCATCCCCCGACGGCATCTTCTTGCCTTCCTCTTCTCTGTCCCCGTCGGACTTGAACTTCCCCAAACCAAGATGCGCGTCTGCTCCGGAGCGGCGGACGCGGGGACGAAGGGTGGGAGCTGTAGCCCCTCTAACAGCCTCCAAACCGGAGCCGGGGTTTTTCCCTGATCCCGCGTGGTTTTCTGCCGCTGTCGCCGTCACCGTATCAATTTTTGTTCATTTGCTTCACCCCAGCTCTACGGGAAAAAAAAAAAAAAACTCAGGGAGGAGCGGGCAGTCCCTAGGAGCCACCAGGAGAGCGGCTCCGCAGGGTGCGGAGACCGGCGGCGCCCGGATCTGTGGGGTCGGACGGCGCTATGGACTCGGGGCCGGCCAAGTTTCCTGCCTGTATGTCCGGCAAATCTGTCAGCTGAGGAAAAGTCTAGGGGGGTTTAACGGCTTTCGCGGTGGAAGCGGGTAACGCCGAGATCGCGTTGAGTTAGTTTTGATATATTCTAAACTATTTTTCTTTTCTTTTTCTTTTCTTTTCTTTTCTTTTCTTTTCTTTTCTTTTCTTTTCTTTTTTCTTTTCTTTTCTTTTCTTTTCTCTTCTCTTCTCTTCTCTTCTCTTCTCTTCTCTTCTCTTCTCTTCTCTTCTCTTCTCTTCTCTTCTCTTCTCCTCTCTTCTTTTGNTTTTCTTTTCTTTTCTTTTCTTTTCTTTTCTTTTCTCTTCTCTTCTCTTCTCTTCTCTTCTCTTCTCTTCTCTTCTCTTCTCTTCTCTTCTCTTCTCTTCTCTTCTCTTCTCTTCTCTTCTCTTCTCTTTTCTTTTCCTTCTCACTGCAGGATTTGCTGACAGTATTAGAATCAGAAGGCTTTAATTTTGCTCAGCAGATTAACCACAGTTAAACTCAATCGGACGAAAATATCCCTCTTTTTCTGACGCTTCGCCCTCCTCGGGGCCTGGACATTATGCAGGAACGAGGTCCTGCCAAGATTTCTTCCGGGCCCTGAGCATCTTTTGGAAGGTGGACACTCAGCCCGTCGGTTTCCCCCGAGACAGGGGGGCACCAGGGCCGGCTCTGGGAGTTACACGGGTGGCGCGGGTGGCTCCCGTCCCGTCCTGTCTGGCAGCCCCGCGCTCATCGCGTACGCACCACCGGGGGCTGTGAAGATCCGGCGGACGACCACACGCCCTTCCCCGGACACGAAGGCTGCTCCCGCCGCCGCCCCCGCAGGGAGATTCTCACCTCCTCAGCCCGGCAGACCCCGCAGGCGGCAACGCCGGCTCAGTCCGCACCCGGGGCAGAGGCAGACACGGGGCTCGGCCGAGAGCTAGGGTGGTGACACCCGCCCGGGTGCTCCGCCCGTCTTGCCCGGTCGAGCCCCCACCAGCCCGGCCCCACGCACCCTCCTCCCTTCCCGGCTCCACCACCGGCTGCGGCCGGTGCCCGGGACCCATCTACTTACTGGCGCGAACGCTTGGGGATGTTTGCATCGCTGCCCCCCCGAGCTGGCTCCCTTCCCGCCCGCGTCCGGCCCGGCCCGGCCCTCTCGGTCCCACCGACGGCTGCTCCGGCCGTCCCCCAGCGCCGCCTCCCAGCCGGAGCTCGAGGTCAGCAGAGCCCGAGGGGCTGCCGGCCACCCCTCCCACCGCCGAGCACACCGGCTTGCCGCCGCATCTTGGCTTTTCCTGTTTATTTAAAGGGAGTCACTGGCCCGGGGGGGAGGCGGGTTTCCCAGCCCGCACCTTCCCGAGGCTGATGCCCGAGTCATCATCGCTCATTTAAACAAAGCGTCTACCCAGGTACGAGGCAGTCGCGGCCAGCCCTCCCGGGCGAGGGCCAGCCGGTGCCGCACCACACGCCCCGGCCGGGGGGGACAGGGAAAGGGGGTGGGAAAGGCAAACAAAGCGGGGAACCGCGGCTGGAGCCGGGCATGCTGCAGGACGGGGGCGACCGACGTCCCCCAACCCCTCCCGCCGTAGCGGAGGGACTTCCCCGGATGGCTTCTGCCCGCTACTGCCCGCGGCCGGGGTTTGCTGGCCGGCCCCGAGCAGGCGCACAGCCCCTCGCAGCCCCCTGCCTCCCTACTGTAGACGGGATGAGGTTTTATATTGGAAATGAGGAGGCAGGGGGAGGAGAAGGCGCGCACACGGAGCGATGAGTGTGCGGTGTCAATCAGAGCGGTTTTGTGTCTCCTTGACTCCTGATGGTCCGTGGCTGAGGTGTCCCGGGTGGCACCACAATGAATATGAATAGGGGTCCTTGCTAAATGGGACAGTCAAAGCGCACCGCCCTGAATAATGGCACGTCATCCTAACTAGACCATTATACATAGGAGGGCTCCTTTTGTCTCTGCTCTCTGCTGCAGCTCTATAAAAGCCCCTCTTTTTCAGGCTGAGGTTAGTCCAAGCATACACTAACTAGCCATCCTGTAAACAGGCTGAGTAACCGAGTGGAGAGAGAGAGAGGAGACATTGGAGAGAGAGGGGGCTGAGGGGCTTTTTTCCTCTTCCTCCAGCATTTCCAGCCCTTCGCTGGCAGACCCTGCCGTCCATTTATTTCTTTTTCGTTTTGTTTTTATTGCTTTTTGAAGGAGAGTTGTCTTGTTCCGCCACCTCCAGAGCAGGGAAGAGTTTCTTGCTCAGAAGCCTGAATACAATGAATTCTGACTCCAGCTCTGTCTCCAGCAGAGCTTCCTCGCCAGACATGGATGAGATGTACCTGAGAGACCACCACCACCACCACCACCATCACCACCACCAAGACAGCCGGCTCAACTCTGTCTCCTCCACCCAGAACGATCTGGTGCAGAAGATGTCCGGGGAAGGCCTCACCAGGAATGGTTCCAAGGCTGGAGGGGAAGGTAGCAAGTACAAAATCAAGAAGCAGCTTTCGGAGCAGGACCTGCAGCAGCTGCGGCTGAAGATCAACGGCCGGGAGCGTAAGAGGATGCACGACCTCAACCTCGCCATGGACGGACTGCGGGAGGTGATGCCCTACGCTCATGGACCTTCTGTGAGAAAACTCTCTAAAATCGCCACCCTCCTGCTAGCCAGAAACTATATCCTGATGCTCACCAGCTCCCTGGAGGAGATGAAGAGGCTAGTTGGGGAAATCTACGGGGGACACCACTCGGCCTTTCACTGCGGCACGGTGGGACACTCTGCCGGGCACCCGCCCCACGCTGCCGGCACTGTGCACCAGGTGCACCCCATCCTCGGCAGTGCCTTGTCCTCCGCCAACACCTCCTCCTCCCTCTCCGCCTCCCTGCCGGCCATCGGCACCATCCGACCCCCACACTCCTTGCTCAAGACCCCCTCGACACCCCCCGCCCTGCAGCTCGGCAGCGGTTTCCAACACTGGGCGGGCTTGCCGTGCCCCTGCACCATCTGCCAGATGCCTCCCCCGCCCCACCTCTCGGCCCTCACCGCCTCCAACATGGCCAGGATCTCGGGGGAGACCAAGGACCTTCTGAAGTGACTCCGCGGGGCTCCCCCGGCCGCTGGGGCTGCGTCTGAGCCGGCGCTCCCACGGACGGAAAGGGGGCTGCGGCCGGTCCCCCCCGGGCCGCCGACGGACCTGCTCCCGCTGCCCCCGCCCGCCAAGCCCCTGTAACATGGGATTAGTGTAGTAAGGACCTTGCAAAGGTAACGTTCTACCCGGCTCCTCGGGCGATGTTTTCTTATTATACTAAACTGGAAAAAAAGTCCCTGTTGTAAACAGAATGATGATGATAATAATAATAATAATAATAATGATAATAATAATAATAATAATAATGCCGCTGATGGTAATCACATGTAAATGATTCCTTAAAATGTATGTAAAAGGAAAAAAAAAAAAGACATGGTTGTCATTGTAGTGTTCGCAGCTACCAAGAGACGATGAAATCGGTTTGGGGCTTTTTTCCCTTCTTTTTTTTTTCCGGGCTTTTCCTTTCTTTCCTTTCGCACGGCGTCACCTCCGAAATTTCCCGCTCCAAACCTGGCTGCGGCAGCGCAGCGGCAGCCCAAGGTAGACCAGAGAGCGCATGCATGCTTTCCACCCCAGCTTGTCACCCGTGGGGACCGGCCACAGGCGGCTCCCCTGGCAACAGGGACTTCCGAGGGAATTCACTAAAGTTTTCGAGTGTGGTTTATGGTTTGGGGGTTTTGTGGTTTGGTGGTTTTTTGTTTTGTTCGTTTTGTTTTTACAGATTTGGTTGTGATGCGGTTTTGTTTGCGGTAGTTTTTCTTCTTCCCTCTGTGAAGAAAAAAGAAAAAGAAATAAACAAAAAAAAAAAGGGAAATAGTGCAAAACATAGCACGACCCTCCTGCGGATCTGTTTTGTCAAATCTCCCATCTCCTGCTCTCAGTGAAGTGTCCTGGTTCAGCTGGCTAGGGTACTAATTTCTCTTGGCTTTGGGTTTATTCGTGTTTGCTGCTTTTTTTCTTTTTTTTTCTTTGCTATGGTTTGGTTTTGCATGCGGGGTCAGCTCCTGCCAGATCGGTGATTTGTATAACTAAATCGGAATCTTTGTTGCTGTTTGTTTCCTTTTCGATATGTTTTCCTGGGAGTTTGCTTGAAATGATGTTATTATTAATTTCGTTCGTTCGTTTGTTTTCGGTTGGGGCCTCAAAGACACCACCATGTCTTTATTTTTTATATATTCTTGATAATAAGTATCGATATATTTATTATTGACCAGTGTTTCTGGATGAGATTTCCAAATAAAGTAAAAAATTAATTCCATGGTGCCTGTTTCGCTTTTGTCCGGGACTGGAAACTGAGAAAACCTGCCGTGTTTAATCGCTTTGGGTTTCGCCAGGACTTCCCGGACCCAGCTGGAGGAGCTTCTTGTGCCCTGCCTCGGAAGCAACCACGAACCCGATGTCCTCCGGTGCGTGAGAGCTGCCGGGCAGGTTCCGGCAGCGTCCCAGCGGGATGGGAGCCGTCAGGAATTCACCGGCCGATGGCCAGTCCCGCAGACAGCGCCAGGCGCGGGAGGACGGGCCGGGGGCAGCGCTGGGGAGGGGCGCTGGGGCGTTTATGGGCAATAACTTTTTTTTTTTTTTTGCGATCCAGCTTTCAGTCCTTTATTTGGGAGGGAAATGGTAGGATGGACAGAGTTGGGAAAGGCAGTTCTGCCCCGGCAGGAGCCGGTTCTCCGTGGAGATAAGCGCGGCTGGCAGCTACCAGCGCCCTGCGGCTCGGACGGGAGCGCGGTCCTGCAACCCCCGGCCAACCTCGGCCCCCTGCCTTACACGAAAGGGGATGTCCGGGAGGCACCTGAAGAAACAGGAGAAGGCGACTCCCCCTGAGTCGTAAGTTGAGCAGTGACAGAAGAAGGATGGATGGGGCATTTAAACCGAAATGCCAAACAACTTTCAGAAAAGCACCTGTGGGTGATCCGTGCCGGTGAGCGGGGCTGTGCAATACTGCAGCACCCAAGTCAGCGTTGAGACATAAGCACACATACACAAATATTTGAAAATGAAAAGAATGCGTGTTTGCCCCAAAAACATGAACTAACAAATCACGTTGTAAAAAAGTCCCTTCCTTCCTTCCTTCCTTCCTTCCTTCCTTCCTTCCTTCCTTCCTT
>VZRV01001399.1:1502276-1550654 GCA_013398115.1 Falcunculus frontatus | reverse complement strand
CTACGGCATTGCCCAGGGAGGGGGCGCAAGACCGGGAGGTGACCATGGGGTGCACCAGTGAGTGCTGTCGTCGAGGAGGGAGCCCGTGGGGTGACCCCCAGGGGCGGTCGGAGCTGCGCTCTGGGCTCTGTGCAGGGGGCGGACCCGCTCCGACGTCCTGGGGAGAGAGGCTGGGCTGGAGCCCCTACTCGGTCCCGGCAGCCAAGCACTCTCACACCCAGTCCACCCTCTGCCCCGCTGCTGGCAGCGGCAGCCCTCGGCGCTGCTGGCGGAGGGAAAGCGAGAAGAGGGCAAACACGAGCCGGGGAAACGCGGCAGAGCAGCGGGGAGCCGCGGGGAGCGGGCTGCGGAGCGCCGGTCCGGACGCGGGGCTGCCGGCCCCTCCTCAGCCCACCCGGCTGTCCCCGACGCACTCCTCCGTGCGGGGCTGACACGGCTGGGGCACAAAGCCACGGGTCCCTCCGGGCTCGCATCCTCCATCCTCTCCGACTTCGCATCCTTCCCGGCCCTGCATCTTTCCCCTCGGAGCGGGGCAAGCGGGGTAGCCTTGGACGGGGCGGCTTCTGCTGGGGCTGCTCCCCACCTGCGGCTGCCAACAGCCTGCCGAGCCCGCTACGGGGCCGGGCTGTAAACGGCAGCCGAGAGGAGGACGAAGTCATCCCTCCGTCCAGGAGTCGGCAGTCGGGTCCCCGGACCCGCCGCCACCCCTGGCGGTGCTGCCTCGCCCCAAAGCGTCTCTGTGTAGCTCGGCCCCTTCGGTCCTGGGGACGGAGGGCGCCTTGCCTCAGCAAAAGAGCTCTTTGGGGACATTTGATCCCCACTCAGCCACACACAGACATTCTGGGTTCTGGCCCGCATTCTCCTGGAGTGCCTGGTTGTTTTCCAGCCGCAGAGCAAAGGTGGGTGAATGGTGCATAGGCCACCTCGTGCTTATTCCCTTGCCTTGCCTTGCCTTGCCTTGCCTTGCCTTGCCTTGCCTTGCCTTGCCTTGCCTTGCCTTGCCCTCCCCTGGGAAAAAACCAACTGACCACAACCAACCAACAACCAACAATGGAACAACTTCTGGAGAGACTTGTCCATGGGGACAGAAGGGGGAACAGTGGGGTTTTCTTTGAGAGGCTTTCCCTTCACAAACACACATGAGAAATAAATAAACCAGAAATTTTATAAAAGGGGGAAGGGGAAGGTGGCTGAGGGATAGAAATAGGAAAGCAGGAAAGATCCGATGGTGGCAGACCCTGGCAGCGTCCATCTTTTGGGCTCGTCCCTGCCCACTGATGGGGACAAACCCAATAGCTCATGGGGACGGGGCATGGTGGAGCACGGCATGGCATGGTTTGCCATGGCACAGCACATCCATGGTACCCCACGCTTCTGGGATACATGAGAAGAGCTTGGTGCTCTCAGGAAATTCCTTTCGTTTCCACCACAAAAACGAGTAATGTCTGCGTGCACATATATAAAATACATGTATGTGTACATATGCATATAAAAACAGAAATAAAAATAAAAGTAAAAATAAACGTATCAGAGGTGGATGGACACTGTTAATTTTCACTTGCGCATTCCCGTGCTGACTGCTGGGTCCCAGCACAGCCATGCTGTGGAGAAGGCAGATGCTGCTCCTTGTCACAAGGGAAAGCAACAACCCCTCCCTTCCCAGTGCTTCCTAGTTCCCATGGGGGAGCACCCCACTGCCTCTGCCTCCAGGGGTCTGCCACAAATTTGAAGCCAAAACCCCAGGCACTGATATTCAACTCTCTAAGCTGTGGGGTTTCTCTTCTCCCCAACTCTCCCATACCACCAGACCCCCGACCTGACAAGTCCAACCCAGACAGTCCCCTCATGCCTCTTCTCCAGCTACATGGGGCCAGGGAAGAGATGGGGGTAGGCTTGTGTTTTGATTAATATGGAAATAAAATGCAGAAATAGCAGCAGTACTTAGCTTCATTGCTTCAGTTCAGAGATTTATTGGCAAGGAGATAAACACCAGGCTGGGGGCCTTGCTCAGTAATTCACGGTTCCCATCAGTTATTACCAAATGAGCAAATCGTTTTTCTTTGGAGTCACAGAGGGGAATAAAAAAAGAAACGGGGAAAAAAAGAGTGATTTTTTTTAATAGGTTGCTACCCCTCACCCCAGGTCCAGACCTCGTCTGCCTGCCCAGCTGCCCTGACTGGGGCCTTACTCTCCAAGCAAAACTAATAAGGAGTTTATTACAGATGTGTGTCTCTTAAAATACATGTGACTTGTTCTGCCTCCCTCCAACTTTCTTTTGTATTTTCCTACTTGCTCCTACCCAAATTTTTAAATTTTGTATTTTCTATTCTTTGAAGCCCCATTTTCCCTCCTGCAGAAGCAGGCTGGTGTGGATTTGCGCTGGAACGTGCTGTCAAAAGATGACATCACGCTGCTGCCAGGGAAAACAAAGGGGCAAGATCGAGAGGGGGAAATGGGCACTTTGGGGGCACACAAACCCCTTCTCAGGTCTGAAACAGAAGCAGCCAACTAGTAGCTAAGTACAAGCTAAATACTAAAATATAAGCAGGCATTTTTCACCAAAGTTCTGTGAAATTGAAGTATTTCAGTTTGTTGCTTTGCTTTCAGTGCATTAGAAATACCTTGAGACATCCACATTGAACTGAAAAAATTGACCCAGAACCAGCTGAACACTCATATTTTGCTGGACCAGCAGGACAGGTCAGATGAGACATCCTAGGGCATCTCAGAGGCAGTAAATACCTATGTTTAAGTGGCTGAATTGAGCCTTACAATCATAGAATCATAGAAAAATTTAAGTTGTAAAAGACCTTTAAGACCACTGAGTCCAATCATAAATCTTACACTGCCAAGTTCACCACTAAACCACATCCCTAAGTTCCATCTTAATGTGTTTCGAACAGGGAAACAGAGTAAGAACAAAATTATCTCCAAAAAAATCTGCATATTGGAATCTTTGAGTAAAAAGCTACACTTTAACCAAAGAGAAAAAAAAACCCAATCCAACTCAACATTCATAGAAAGATCTTCCCCCAGTTGCCTAACCCCTTTTTAAAGAAACTTAATTGTTGTTTAATTGTTGATAATTTTGGGTTCTCTGTTTTTTCCTATGATCAGTTAGATTAAAACTATAAAGGGTTTTAGGGTCAAACGAATAAAACTAAAAGGAATTACCAATCTTACATCACATCAGGGAGGTGATACAGTTTTTGATGGAGCTGTATCCATATCTATGCTCCCATCCAACAACTGCTCAGCATCCAAAAATTGCTGAGTTGGAGACACTGAACTGAAGACGCCAGAATGGTGAAGGAAAGTGCTGGTAGCCTGCTTATCTCAACAAATATTCTTTATCATGCCCTTCATTTCTCTCTTCTGAAGTTGAAACAAACCCTTTTTGCTTGATGTTACATTAAAGTAGGCACCTAGATAAGCACAGTGCAGCTGGAGAAGAGTAAAGTTTGGCTGATGGGCAAAACCTCTTAAAAATTAGTATCATCAGTTGAAGCGATGTGACCAAAATCTACGCCTAGGTTACCCAAGTCTCTGAAGCTGTTGTAGGTTCAGGATAGGGTTCTATATAGCCTTGCTAAAAAACCTGTAGATCTATATTTTAATTCAATATTTTTATGTTTGTTTTTTTTTTTTTCCCCAAAATGTTCTGGCTGTTGACACATACATCTTGAAAATTACCTGGCAGAGCAGCATGAGGTGCTACAAGGAAAACTACAAGAAATGCAGTAATTATTATTTAGGATGAAGGTGATTTTTGGAGACCCACAACTTAAAAACTAATGGATCCCTTAAAAAACAAGATATTTGCACAGGTCCTGGTCATGATGCCTTGTAAACTAACAAAAGCAGGTAAGACTCAATTTTTAAGACAGATAGTGGAGTCTCCACAAAACAGGGGAGGATGGGAACTGTGGTCTGTGACTGTATTTATCACCTCCAGAAAACCCTCTCCCATGTCAGGGAAGTACATCAGGATGCAACAGTGCCTTAGTCACGTCACCAGAGGAAATGTTTTACACATTATTCACGAAATGAAGTTGATGTTTATGTTATGAAAAATAGATTCTGTCTTGGACAATATTTAGTTACTTTTCTGCATATTTTTGTGGGCTTTTTTTTTTTTTTTATGTGTGTGTGCTTTTTTTCTTTTTTTATATATTTTACTTTAATTTTAATTATTTTCTATTCAGTGGCTCTGACTGTCATGCACCAGATGGTATTTTGCTGTGTTTCAGCTGTAAATTGTTTGGTGGTTCTCTGAAAAACATGAGATTCCATTTGTTTTTTTAAAAAAGCAGAGAAAGGTTTCACAACTAATAAAAACTTATTTTTACAAAATCTGACCTTTGACCTGAGGGACTTGCAAGCCCTCATCCATGGGGTCAGAGGAAGGACAATAACATGACCACACAAAACATCCTCTTTCCAGACCTTTTGTTTTTGTCAATAAACAAAGATCTGTTAAGTGCTGTACGGGAAGTAGACAACTAAAAATGCAGTTTGTCCCTTGTGCTGCCCTACCTCATGCTTTTACAGAGGAATTGTCCATGGTGGATTCTGTGGCCTGTGCTCTCAGGTCTTCACACAGCAAGTGAATTTTCAGGTGCTATGAGAAAGGCGGCTTGAAACATTTAGTGGGAGAGCTTCTATCCCCAGCTTCAGCACTCGGCTTTCCTCCTAAAACTGTAAGTGAAAGTGACAGAAATTAGTCACAATTGTGGTGGCCATGATGATGGTCGGATGGGTGGGATGATGCTTTGCTTGAGCACAATGAGAACTGAGTTTGGACATCACTCCATCTAAGTGCTGATACTTACAGCAGGCTGCAGATACATCAGACACAGGCCTGCCAGGGCTAGAAACCACGGAAACCTTGTGCGTACTTTCATGCAAAGGCCCAGACTGTTACCAGTGTCTGAACATCTCTGAGTCTCATAAATTGGCAAAGGACCTGAACTAGAAGGGTCTGAAGGTTTCATTTCCACGTGAGGTGGATGCAGTATTTTCCAAACCTCTGTCACTGAAGTCCCGACACATCCATGCTGTGTTTGCAGGGAGTGTAGGAGAGCAGTTACTGTGGGGCAGCTGTTCAGTGCCTAGGGATGGGTCTAGCTGAGTCCCTGCTGCCCTGCAGGAGTGGTCTACAGACTTCCTGTGAGCCTAGCATGTGCTGCCTGACCTGTCTCCCCTTCCCTCTAGAGCGTGTTTCTCTAAATGACTGCTGTGACCATGGTCCCTGAGGTAGCCATAGCCCAGCCAACCTTCAGGCATGGTCAGGTCCGACAGGTTCTATGTGTTTTGGAGGGTGCTTCCTGAGCAGGCTTCAGCCCATACCAGCCCTCTGGGCCACCTGCTCCTTGTGGCCTTGAGACCATACCTGTAAGCAGTGCATGTACTCCTTTTTCTTTCTCACTGAGTAGCTTTGGGAGGTTTAGTTGTGCTCAGTTTTGAAGCAGGATGAGGTATGCTCCGCAAAAGCACTTGAGCACAGTCTCCTCAAAGCTTCAGGATCTTCCTTACCATGGCTTGTTTTTCCAAACATGGAAAAAACATGCTCCATGTGGATGGAGCATGGCCCATTTGCCCTTTCCATAGGTGTAGATGTACATCCCCACTACTTCATGTTTCCACTACTTCTGCCAGGATATGAGCTTTTTCTCACTTTATTTAAGTGCAGCTATGGATGCCTGCCTCTCTCACATCAGCACCCTCTTGTGTCTGCTGCGTACTCTAGGGTTTTCCATTTCTCAGGGTTCTATAAGAAGTCCAAAAGTTCCATTCCAAGCTAGAATCATGGACTTCATCTCTCCTAGTAAATTAACCAGTGCTACATAATGTTCTCAGGCTGTGTAGCTCAATTATTTATAGAGTCAAATTGTTACAACAGTTCCTGGCATGTTTTGGCTCCAGGCAGCTAGCACTCTCCTGAACATTTCCCAGGCATGGTTTGGGGATAGCACAGGCCAAAGGCCAATCCCAGCAGGCAATTTGTGTTCAGCCACACTGCCTGGAAAGCAAGAATTTAATAATGTGGACACACGCCAGTCTGTGCCAGTTGGCTTCAGAGCTAGGTAATGGTCACAGGCATGTTTTGTATAGATGTAGTCAGTCTCAGAGTCTTTTTCCCTCACAGAAAGCTTTTGCCCTTGTCATCTCTTTCTGTCTGTCTTTTTCTCCACATTACCAGGAGAATATATTTTCTTTGTGAAGTGAGATATTTATCAGAATTATTAACTGATCAAGGTCCCCAATATTTGATTTGTTTCCATTACTTTTTGGCTTTCCCTGCTTAGCTTTTCCCAGTTGTGCATGATTGGTTTATTGAACTATGAAACTGTAAAGAATGTCTATTTCTACTTTTGTGCCATGTGCAAGAAATCCTTCTTCCCTTCAGAGTTTCACATCAACATGGGGTAAAAAATGCCCATGGCAGTGTGGGTGCACATTTCACAGCCACTTTTTTCGTTCATAAATATGACACATAGACGTAAAATAGCCCTCAGTATCAGAATTCTTCATATGTCCGGAGACAGTCCTTCCTCGTCTATCATCAAATCTCTACCAAGAAAAATGAATCCACTCTCAAATTTGTAAGCCGATGGGGAAAGCACAGGGCTTTTGCTTTCTGCTATGTAGGGATCATATACCTTGTGGGAGAAGTGGTTCCAGACACAGGGTGAATGTGAAGCTTAGGGCTTTCCCCTGGGACTAGTCTCCTCTTCTTTCCACCTGCTTAGACAAGGCAAGCTGCACTTAGTGCCCCATCCTTCACGTGTTTCAGCATATTTCAACTTACTAGTGTAAAGCTGCAATCCAAAGAGAAGACTTTACTTTTCTCTTTTTTATTGTGTTTCCTAAAATGTTGCAGTGGGTTTTTTTCTTCCCACTGGTGCATTTCATCAGTTTGGCAGCACTCCATCCACGTTTTGGAGTCACAGCAATTTTTTAGTGTCTTTGTGTCCAAGGTTTCTGCCCCAAATCCTGCCTACTGAGAAAGCCAGCGCTAACTAAATACCCTGAATCAGATCAGCACTGATTGCTTCTTCACTTCTGCCCATGTGTATTTTACCTGGTATCTCTGGGGTTAACTGTTTCCAGCAACACAGCAGAAGGACAGTTCTCCTGTAAATTCAGTGTCAGCATTTCAGTTCCTTCTCTCTTGGTCATATTGGCACAGGCTCCTTTACCTAGCCAGTCCCCATGAAGACCCCAACATGTCCCACATCTTGTGGGGCCCCACAGTCAGCAGGTGACCTTTTCTTTGAGACTGTCAGGTTCAGTCGCTTGGACATCTCCTGCTCATCCCCTCACCCGACCACCAGCTCCATCCATCTCTCTCCATGGGCAGCCCTCTTCCTCCAGCTGCAGCATCTTCTATTCCAGCCTTCGCTGCTGTGGCTGTCTCACCTTGCCATTGCATCTGCCTGACCATCTGTTGAATCATGTGCAATATAAATAACAGCTAGTGACAAATAATAGCTACAGATACCCTCCTGTAATAGTCTTGTGGTCTCACTGGACATCTGCCACTTCACAGCATTTTCTTATTTTACTTTGCAAATCACAATTCTATAGTAATATTAAAGAGGGCTGTAATATTTAAGTTGTTTGGAGTCCTAGGGCTACCTTAGATATAATTTTCACATTTTCCCCAAAAGTGTTTGCTGTTATTCAATTCCGCTTGTTCACAACTGTGATACTCTTCTCCCTGGAGAGATCACAACAGGGACTTATTCTATGTTTCAACACAGCATTGAAGATATCCCACTGATTGTAACAGGTATGGGAAAATCAGCTTTTAAAACCACATTTAATAATTTACATCAGAAAAAATGCAGAGAAGAAGTGAGAGTAGGAGATTTCTCTACATTCCTCTTCACAGAGAAGAAAATATTTTAATCTAGATTATGGAGAAAGCAAAAACTTGCCTTAGTGTGTCTGGTCAAAGCAGGTCTTTACCTCATTGAGACCTTTAACCTGCCCATAGACATGGACTTGGTCACTGGGGTGCTGAAAACACGTTGCAGCTGATGTAGTGGCTGATGCTTCATCCAGTAAAGTCACGGGCAGCTTTGCTTAGAGGCCCATAGCTGAGTGGCAGCCTTGCAACAGGAATTTGTCCTCCATCTCACATCTTTCTGGCTACATCTGAATGTCGAAAATGAATTGCTCTAAACATATCTCTGAAGCCAATTGATGGCACAGACACATGCCAAAGTAATCTTTGAACAGTTGTGATGATCCTAATGGTGAGCATAGCTGAGTGGTATTTGAAAAGCTTTGCTTTTTCACTCTCATTCTCAATTCAGTTTAGGGATGTTCACAAAACTACTACATTTGACAAAGTGCTTGTTTTATTCACCAGCTTCCTTGAACTAACAAGCTGATGAAAGATTTTTTGGTACAGATGGGATTGTTTGAGAAAAATATGCCTAGGAAGCAGGCTCACTTTTTAAGCAAATTATTTCAGTTTGTCGTGCTCATCCCTCAAGGTATGCAAGCTTCTCCAGCAAGGGGAGCTGCTGGGCGCAGCTCAGGGGAATGAGGAGAATAAGTCTCAGAGCTTTCCTGCTGTATAAGGGGAGCTTTCAGCTCTTTTTTTTCTGTTGAAGATGACTTTGCACTAACTGTCTGAAGGTGCTTATTTCCTGCAGGTCGAAGATGGGCAGGTGTTTCCTAAACAACATGTTTTATCCATGATCTGCCCCCAGCTGTGGAGCTGCCTGTGAGGATGCTGTCTGCCCCTCCTCTGCTCAGCTTCCTCCTGTGGAGACCCTGCAGCCCACCAGCACTGGGGACCACAG
This sequence comes from Falcunculus frontatus, assembly GCA_013398115.1. Taxonomy (NCBI): domain Eukaryota; kingdom Metazoa; phylum Chordata; class Aves; order Passeriformes; genus Falcunculus; species Falcunculus frontatus. The sequence continues at coordinate 1,541,835 of VZRV01001399.1, read as the reverse complement.
TGACTGCCTGTAAAGAGATGCTTGATATAATGTACAACCAAAGCTGCCTGGCCAGAGCTGCAAGTGAGCCTTCCAGGGGCTCTGCACCCTCTGTACATCTGTAGAGAAGTTGGGGTACCTGTGTAGCAGCCTGCAGTCAGCAGGCTGGGGGTGTACAAGACACCTCTAATTGCAGGGCTGACATCAATTCCCTCCTTGGCCTCTGACAGGGCTCTGTGGATACACACAGGTTTGGAAATCACGACTGATTGGTTGCTCAGGTTATGTGCTCAACTGGAACTTGGAAAGGCACAGAAATTCTTGGTCTGGACCAAAATCCCAGTAGCAGCAGCTCCACAATTAGGTGGCATTGATCCGAAGAGGGGGGGAAACCACCCCTGAAGATGCTTATTCTCCCTTCCTTCCACACCCTCCCTAACATACACAGTGCAAACACAGTAAGTTTCCCTTCCTCCTTTTCCCTAAACTTTTAGGCCAGCTCCATGCATTTCAGAATGACTGTGGACATATCTTTTTTGATATTTTTTTAGTGAAAAACAAAACCAACTAGATTGGGTTAAAACTGGTTAAATCCCTCAGGACCTCAGTAGTGTTTTAAAACATATGTGAAGGGGAGGAACCATTTTTCGCATGTCCTGAAGAATATAGCTGACATATGGACCATTCAAAGGAAATTTTTTTCAGGCCATTGGCCATGCATGAATGCCTGGGCTTATACAGTGGGGACCCAAGATACGAGGGGGATCTTCTCCCAGAAATTGGGCTTTCGATGTAGCAAGAGCAGATCCTGTAGATGCTAACCATGCTACAGGCTCTCAAGGCTGGTAGCAGATCCAGGATCTAGCTGAGGGGCATGGATGGGCTGGAGTAGCACAGTTGCACTGGAGCAGGCTTTGGCTTCGAGGAGAAGTGTGTCCCCCCTCCTGAGCCTGTCCCAGCAAAGCCTGCCCCATGTGACCCCACTTTTGCTCCTCTCCATCATCAGCTTTCTCCTAGCTGTGTTCACTGGTGCTTGCTGCTTCAAACACCACTTTACTGTGACTGGGTGCCTTTGTAGTGCCACAGGTAGATTCAGCACCTCAATAATTTTTCCACTAAATACTTCCAAGGCCAGAGAGAAACACCCTGTAAATCTTTTTACTTCCTCAGGAAAAATACCCCAAACCCTAAACCACAAAACAAAACAAAACCAACAACAAACCACAAGGAAGTTCAGGGAAATAAACCCCTAAATCGAATTTCTTGCTTTAAAAGTGCTTTACATATATCACCACCAACCAGCATGTAAATTTTAGTCAGCTACTGGATTAGTCTTTTAAAGAAGTTGAAAAATGGCCCTGCGTCCTCAAAGGACACACCTGTTATCTGAAACAGTTTTTAACCAGCTTGTTAAGCAGCTTTGACAGATCAAAGACCCCAGACAATGGGCACAAACTTTAACAATAGTTTAGCCTTGAGCAAAAGCTCCTGTCAAAGCAAGGCTTGTGCCAGTAGTATTATGGCCTGCAATTGAAAATAAATTTTACTTGAATAAGTACCTCAGCCCGATCAGAGGCACTGCCGCCAGGGAGACAAAAGCAGTTGGGGATAAGTTATTGACTCCACTGACAGCATGAATGAAGTTCATTATGCCAGCCCACTCTTGGTAAATGTGTCAGGTTTTAAACTGAATTAGGTGGCAGGTGCATGGACCATTTTCCTGCCCCCCTTGAGACAGTAGAGGGCCAGTCATCACCTGATTCTACAGACAAATGTTTTGATTTGGTTTTCATATCACACGGGCACAAGTGACAGCATATTTAAATCATAAATAAGGTTTCCTGAAAGCCCTCATCTATCCCACTTTCTCTCTTCGTCCCCTGTAGCTGGCTGGCCGTGCTCCCATCCCTTGCCTGCTGGACCCTAGAGGTGGGTTTGCCTCGTCTCCACTGCCCCTGCTACAGCCACCCTTCTGGTCCCTGTTCCTATCTGTGCTGGGGACGTGCAGGGTTTGGGCTTCCACAGGCCACCTCTGGGTCCAGTCCCGAGACAGAGGGGCATCCAAACCCTTCTGCTCCCGTTTGGGGGACACTGCACACAGCACGTTTCCAACTTCAACAGGATCTGGACCAAGCCCTCCCATAGCTGATTTTATGTCATATATATTTATATGTGGGCCTAAAGAGGTTGAATCCAGACATCCAGTGTTAACCTTCAGAAAGAATTTCTATAGTAAAACAGTATTTAATCCTTGCCCGCCTCTGATGACAAACATCACTATCATTGCAATTTCACAGAAATGCAGGTCAGGTCAGAAAGAAGTGGTGTGAAAAACATACACGGATCTCTGTGTGTGTATATACATACAAAACCATACATGAAAATACAAAGTCATCTATATATGTACCAGTTTTAAACAATTTTGCTAGAATTCAGTGAAATAAAGTGATAATCTGCCATAGTAATTTGATATTCCTCTGCTTTAAAACTGATCTACAGTTTTAGGATGTATCTTTTATTTATTTTTGCATCTGAATACTTTGCTTGAAAATACTCTGGTTTATAGTCTGCCAGGGCCTGGAAGGATAGTGCAAGATCAGCTGAACTTCAGATACTTTGGATGCCAGCTCTCATTACTTAATCATGAGACATAGGACTATTAAGACTCTTAAAAATGAAAGCTTTGTTCTCTGACCATAGAGGGAAGAGTTGGCATATGCCTTTGGCTGCATGCCTTATTTACGTTAACGAGCAAGTAAGATTCCTTCCCCCTGTGAAGGAGCTGAGCATCCCTTCTCCTGACACTTTTGGGATCTGCTGCCTGAATCAGTTACTAAGGGAAGTCTTTTGCTTTTCGACAGCACTTGGGACACATGTGGGTACTTTTTTTGCACTTGAGCCACTTAATCTTTCAAGAATGTCTTTATAAATCTGAAAATGTCTTGTTTTGTTGTGCTTCTTGTTGTGTTTTTTCCTCCACATCCTGAAGGTAAAGCCTTTGTGTTTGTCCACTTAACAGCCTCTGAAACAGACTACAGTGTCTGAAGTTTTACAAAATTTATTTATCCCCATTTTCCAGGGATTTCAAAGGGCTGAAGAAACACTACCTAAACCCTCCAACACTCACTTGAAGAAAAATGTTGTTGCTGGTCCTCAAAACTGAGAGTCAATTCCTAAAAGAAGGGATGAGGCTTGTCCAATATCACAAGCAAGTTGGTGGCAGATTCACACTCCAGCAGGTGTTTTAGCTGTCAGACAGTGCTTCACCCCCCAACATGACATTGCTAAAGATGCATTTGGCTCAGTTCATGGTTCTATTTAGTACACCTGTTAATACAGACATATCAAACCCTTTCTTTTTCTGGGTCCAATATAAATTACAAATTGATCCAGGAAGTCTCACCCATGGACCCCCAAAAAGAGAAAATGTTTCTTTCCCCCATACACAAATCTGGAAAATCAAAGTAGACTTATTCTTTGGGGCTATCTAAAGACTGCTGTGTGTCAACACACAAAATCATTTCTCACAGTGGTATCACTTGCTGGATATGTTCCTTCCCTCCAACTACAGCAGATGGTGTTTCATAGTTGGTCACAAATGGCTGTCAGCGAGCGTTTGTCTGCCTGCCAGTAACCTGTAGTTTGGGGACTCCCTTGGAGAGTGTACCAGCACTGACTCTGCTGATAGCAGCATCTGAGAAAATGATCCGTCCTTTCTTGTCAGGCACAAAATTAGCTATCTCATTTTCAAACTGTTGACAAGGGGGATATGAAAGAAATAAGGGCTGTGCTGGCTCAGATGATGTTTCTTCAGCTCTGGTTTGAGGCAGCGAGAGCTGGTTACAGAGCAGAAGCTGCCTTTACCACAGCAAATATTGACCTCTGCTGAAAGATGGGGATACAAGCACAGCCCTCTCCTGGTGTCAGGATTTCGCATGGCATTTCTGGCTTTCCCAAGCTCAGTTTAGAATTCCCTTGACCAGTGTTAGCAATGAGAAGTAGATGACCTTTGGTGAAGTTGCTCTGTAGCAGGAAAAAGCTTTTGATGGGCTAAAGGTCCCAGTGCACCAGGCAGGTTTGCTGCTGTCTTCACATGCATGAGGAGAAGGCAGCCAGGCAGCCCAGCATCCTCTGTGACTGCACCCTTGTCCCAGCAGCCAGAAATGGGAGGCATGGGAGAAAGAGAGACAACAGTGAAGGAGACTAAATACACCTGTATTTGGAAAACAGTTTTGGAAACTTTGCAGCGACCTGTAGTGGCAGTCACTACCTCACTGGTGCATGTCCACATTTCAAACACTTGCAGCTACAACTCCAAGAGTTTTATTTCAACAGAAGTCTTAAAGATGAGTCCATGGAGCAAAGCTGAAAGCTCTCCACAGCAGCTGTCTCAGGGTCCTCCTGCATGTAGAGCAATTTCTGTTTAAAATTCCAAGTGATATCTGGGCTGGTAAATTGACTGGCCTCACCTGCCTTAGCCAGGGCAGGGGTCCCCTCCAGGTGGGGATGTGTGTTACTCATGGCTGCATGGCACTGCTGCCAAAGGGATCTGGTGACAGGATACATTCAACCCCAGGTAGAAAAAAATCCTGCATTGGTCAGTAGAAAGGCAGATTGTATCAGTGGCAGTTACTATAGACAGGCACCTTACAATTTTCCTGCTCTAGTCCTGACCTGCTAGAAGATTTTTAAAGAAAGTCCATTTTCAGGATTTCCCTTTCACAAAGAGTTTCTAATGTTGTAGAATTCCTTTTCATCCTAAATGTATCTGTCCTCTGTGAGAAAAAGATAGATAAAACAAAAATTTAAGTCCTGCAAAAGAGAAATCACGACTGCTTCGGAAAACATCAGAATGATCTATCTGAAGTGAAATAGTCTAAAAATTCAGGATTTCTTTGCTTCACCTTCCATATTTTTGTCACTGAATTGATGTTAAAAATAAAAAGTGCTGAATTATTCAATAACTGAAAGTGCAAATATTGATTTCCAATGAACATTTTGAGCTACTATCTGGAATATTCATAAACAAAACTGAATTCACACAGTAACTGCACAACATCAATGACAACAACCAACCAGAACAAAAGGGACACAAAAATTTTGCTTAATTGGAATCATACTTGAAATGAAATTTCAACTATTTCAACAAAAGAGATTTTTTAAAAGACTGTTGAAGGTGGAATCTACAAGGTAAGCTGAAAATCAAGGCTCCAATCATGGTCCTGTTGCTTAAAATCTATAACCATACAGCATTTTTTCATTTTCCCTGAGTTTCAATACTAAATTTTTATTTTGATTTTTCATATATATGAATAAGTCTGTTTCTATTCTCCTTTGGCTATGAAGATTTTTCTGAGAGAAACAAAGAGAGAACTTAGGTGAGGCAAAATGCGGTGCAACTTCAGCTCAGGTGCCCCGTGAGGAATATGGAAGTGTCTGTTCAAGTACAAAAGGAGAATGATGACTAGACTAAGCTTGATCCTCAGCAGGGGCCTTGTGCCCTGGCTTACATCCAGCAATGCATTCAAGTATGAAGTCTGAGTAAGACAACACAAATATCTAAGGTTAAGCACATGTATAAATACCCTTACAACATTTCAGTTGGGAAGATTTCTAGAATCTGGCTAAGAGCAGTTGTATGGCTCCTTATAAAGGTACGTTTAAACCCAGCTTAGCTTACACTACTACCTGCTAGGTCATTAGTCCTGAGTTTGGTTTGCCCAGGTGTGTTACTATGTTTGTGCATGTACTGGACATATGAGTGTGAAGTTCATATCCTTGACCCCTTACAGATAGACTATGAGTAACTTAATGACAAGCATGCCCAATATCTTGAGTTTCTTGTTTTAGGGCCACAGTGAAGGGCCTTACACAACAAATTGAGTAGCCATTTCTAAGGCAGCTCTGCTTGAGGCAAAGATCCCAAAAGAAAAGACTGTTGAAAATCCCAGGGAGCCCAGCATCTTCCTAACAGAGGGCATTCCCGTTTGGGAAGGTCCATGTGGACAGAATTTGCTTTGTGGATGTTTTCAGAACATACCACTAATGTTTTCTACTTTCCCTTTGGGAAGTACAACAAGTATCTGAAAGGCTAGAGAATGCATACGGCCAGGTGAGTTTGCATCTTCCCAAACCACCACTTTCGACTTCAGTGTTAAAGGCATTCACGCTTAGGGAAAAGTGCCCCTCTGAATCAGTATCTTCACTCTCAAACCACGTTGTTGACTTTGACTGAGACCTCTGATGCCCAGAGATAACAGAGTGGCTACTTCAGCGGTCAGCTTGTGATTGATCAGACAAACATTTCCAACTCAGAGGTCCAATTGAGTCCAAAGAAAAATGGAGCCACTTCAGAGCAGTGTGGTCCATTGTGTGGCCCATCACTGAGGCCATCTCCAACAGCCAGCTGCCATGGTCAATAAGGTTGGTTCCTCTAGCTGAATTGGAGGTATGCACAGAGTTTTGGAAGACATCAGTTTGATTAAGAGAGATGGCCTGCACCAGGAAGATGACATGACTGTTGAGGCAGTCTGCAATGCTCTCATGCACTATGGGGAGCTCTGCTGCCACACACAGTGAATCATGTGCTAGTCCAGGACTCTGAAGGCAGGGATGGATTTGTGGGCTTACACGCATCAGGAAGTCCAGTAGCACAGCATCTGAGCATCTGGCTTATTTTGGGCACCTGAGCATTTGAGCATCTGCCTCAAGTTGGCAGTGGCGGATGTACAGGATGAACAAGCATTAGGCCATTTCATGGATTTGGTTGGGACAAGAAGATGAGAAAACAAGTTAATTGGGGAACATTGTAGAGCATTTCTGAGTTTTCCTACTGCTACATTAGCAAAATATTTAAAACATAGTTTCTTAGCTTGCTAATATCTACGTTGCTGTAACATGATCTTTTCCTTCTGCATTTCTCTCACTTCTTTTACTGGGTTTGTTGTCTTTAGTCAAGCTGAAAAAGTTTTCTTTTGCATGCAAATTCCATTAGCTTTTTGATAAAGTTGTCAAGGAAAAATGCTGGTACTCTGCCATATGGAAGCATTTATTCACTACCAAGTATGTAAATTAGATTACATCCTTGATGGCAGCTGTGTTAATTAGCATATCTTGGGCTCCTGCTTGCTACAACTGGACCCAAAGTTTGTCTTTTTCCTCTTTCCCCCCCCCCCACTTTTTCCCAAGCTACTCTTGGAAACTTCACAAACCCTGTTAACCTGACCAGATCTGCTTCAGACCCCTGCATGAGTCCCTCTGAGGATTAGAAATTCCTTGCAGCATTTGCCTTCTGCCAGAGTTTCTCCAGCTGAAGGTCTTGGCGGGGCTGAGGAGATTGAGGGGAACCCCTTTGAGGACTGAGGAGATCTGCTTCGCAACATGGCTTTAAATGTTGACTGGACGTATTATGAGGCACAGAAGCTCTGCAAGGGCTCTCAAGTTAATTAGGGGAACTTGCCAAGGCCTGTCAGACACTTGGTGGTCGTGACTGAATCCTTCAGACTTTTGGCAAAGCTTTGGAGACGGCGACATGCCAGTGAAAGGCTCTGGCTGTGCTAAGTAACCACGACTGCATTCTCCCAGAGTTACCACTGTTTCTTGGAAATAGCAAAAGCAACTGAGCAACTCATGAATTTCCCAGCAAACCAGGTCTGCTACTTCTTGCCCTCCCTAAAATTTGGCCTCAAACCCCTCAAGAGTCATCGAGTGGTCAAAATACTCCATTTTCCTGTTTTGCCTCAGACTTGATGGAATAATTTGTATTGGTGCTTGCACCTTGAACCTGACACACTTGGGGATCTTTGTGAAGCAATAACGGTGTTTGAATTTTCCATATATTGAAAATCATTGGAGTGAAAATTTGTACTCTAGAACAAAGAATAGTGATAAGTCACCTCTTCAAAATCCATTAGTCTCAATATAATGCATTTGCCAGCCAGAGACTATAGATATTTTCAGGATAGCAGATGAGTGTCATGTTTCCACCAAAAAATGTAAGATTTTTTTCTCCACAAGACAAAATAAACTTAGAAGAGCCCAAAGGATGTGGCTGACAGAAGCACCAGACCTCCTAAGGAATGGCACTTTGCAGAGGAGACAGGAACCAGAAACGCCAACTGCTTGTCATTTTTAGTCATGACACCAGTTACAAAAATGAGGATGCTGATGTTATTATTGCAGCTATATTCTAACCAGCTCACACAAGTTCAGCCAAGTCTGGCATTGTGTACAGCAAACAAAAGCTGAAATTATTAAGCCTAAGGAACCTGTCCCATTATGTGCAGATGTGTTACCCTCTGTTTTCATCAGTTCAGTTATAGGATGCTAGCTAATCATGCTAGACATCTAAATTTTACATCTCTTCTTTTGCTGCAACCTGATGTGTGTGTCCAGATTCATAATGAAATTGAACAGATAACCTCCTGTCCACAGATTTATTGTACCTTGCCCTGCTTTCACCTGTCCAACTGAGAGCAGCAGTAGAATAAGAACTTGAAGGAAGTGAAGGAAATCATCAGCCTCATTCTGCAAGTATTTCTATGGGAAAGACTCCTGCAGGCAAATCATCCTCAGCAAACATAGAGCTCAACAACAAAGAAAAGTAGCACTCTCCTTGCAGTGTCCACCCAGACAGTACAACTTGGATTAGGATATAAGTGATACAAGTGCTTCTCAGAAAATGAATTGTTCTAAACATATCTCAATTTTCCACCACTGTATGAACATGCATCTTCTTTCCTTCTGTGAAAATACTTTTGGTGCTTCCTCCTTGGTGCCCAGATTCCTTGAACACACCAGTCCAGTCACTCTTTCCTAACTGGTTGTAGTTCTTGAGCTGACTGGTACAACTGGGAGTGAACTACACCCTTTCATACTCAATGTCACTTTTAATTACAGCTCTGTCTATGCAGAGTGACTCATTAGATTGGTACAAAATTTATGGCAATGCCAATGAGTGTAAGTATTGATACCGACATCACAGAACAGAAATTAACGAGTATGGGGAAACCCTAACAGAATCCTAGCAGAAATAGTTACTTCCTCAATTTATTGTTGTAGATGCTGGGGACTAATTGATTTAAATATTAATTAAAAGATTAACTATTACTTCTTCACCATGTAATTTCTTCAGCTGCCTGCCTTTGGGCCTGTTTATGCACTCAGCTAAATACTTGCTCATTATTATTCTAGTTCAGGACAGTATTTTTGCCTGCATTTAAATTCAAATGTATACTGAAACAGTCTTCCAAATATGGATGCTTTCTCAATTTGGTATTTAATTTACATTTCATGCCATTTTTTCTCTTCAGTTATTGCTCAAAACTTGTTTTGTTTCTTTGAAGATCTACAGAAATAGGAATAACAAAGCCAAAGTATTTTAAGAGCCTTCTTTCTTTACAAACTAAAAAAAAAGAAGTTAAGTCTCATTTTATTAGCACCAAAAGCCAGATGTTCTTTGCTGGTTTTAAGTCCCCTGAGTTGTATCTATTCATTGAAGTTTAATGCAGGGAAGAGCAGTCAAGTAATTCACAAGGTTTGGTCTTGGTGTTAAATTTTTGCATTAACCATAAAACAGTTTGTTCTCTTGAAAATAACAATTTGAGCAGTAAAGGGAAAGATTTTTTGCAAGGCATTTTGAGGAGTTTTTCAGCTATAAACCACTCTCCCAGAGTCAGCAGGGGATTTGTAAAATAAACTTCTTTGAATTACTCTAACGAAACTCAGTGAAATATAGTGGTACACGGCTTTTCCAATCTACACTATTCTACAGATTGCCATATTGCAATCTAGCATTTTAAATTATTTTCTAATGCCAATGTCAGTACATGGAGCCTTGGGTGTTCTGGGCAGCATAACAGCAGTAGCAACGTTTGTCTACATGTGTTCTGTCTGACCGCGTTTACCTCAGGGCAGAAGCCAGATCAGAGTCTGCAAAGGTCTTTTCCATATACTGCCATGAGAAAACCTGACTCAGAGAAGGGTGGCACTGATTGTTGAATAAATCACCTCGCTTTTTTTGCTCTTGTCAGGTATTAGTATATTATTATTCAGCCAATATTAGTAGCAGAAGGAAAGGAATTTGAGGACAGTTGACCTACTGAAATCCAAGTTGCAACACACTCTTCCTTTAAAACAAAGACATGGAAATCGAAATTCTGAAAAATATTAGGAGTCAAACTCTTCCACACTGAAACACACCAAAAATATGTGGAGGGTGGAGCAGGGTTTGTATGTTGACTAATTGCAAAAATTGGTTTTTGTTCGGGTAAAACTTCTCACTGAAAAATTATGAAAGCTTAATTTTTATTGTAAATGTGACCAGTGGCAAGAGTTAGATTAACATCTTCTAAAAAAATTTGTAACAGAAGCCGGCATGATAAGGTCTCAAATTCAGAATGTTTAAAAATTTTGCTGGAAATATTTTCTATGGTATTCATGCTAATACACATGCAAGCGTATGTATGTGTGTAGTAAGGCGTATGCATGGGAATGCACTCAGTTTCCATGCAGATGGGCATCAAATTTTGTGGTGAAATAACCCACCCATCGAAGATGCGGCAATACTTCTTCATTCCTAGCCATTGTCTGGTCTCTGCCCAGGTCTGTTTGCTTCTCCCCAGCTATTTGCAGTCTTGAGCAAAACCACAAAAGTGGCTTTGAGAGCATCTTTTTGGTCCATGTATTTTCAGGAGAATGTTTCTACCTCTTAAAATGGGTTGTGTTCTCTCAAAGGTGCAGTTAGTTGGACGTGGACCATCTTTGAAAACATGTGGTTCTTTTTCTCTCCTAAACAATGTTGGACTGGGCAGATCCTCTTGGTTAAAGTCCATCCCCCATTATTACGGATTATTTCACAGTGGGATAGGGACACTGGTGTTGCCTCCTGTCAAAGTCAGAGACCTGCTGAAGAGCTGAGCAGGTTGCACCGCAGGCATCTGTGGGGAGTGGGAAAGGGTGTGCTGGTGCAGGACACATATCACACCTCGCTGGAGTCCGCTGGCTGTAGCTGAAAAGCTTCTAAGATTAAAAAAGTCCTTGCAGAGGTGCTCAGGACACATAGCAAGCACAATACTGGCTTTTTCTGTTTTCCCTTAAAGGTAGAAGCCCTCATCTCCAGGAAGATAGGGTTGGTTTCATGGGTTGGGAAGAATCTTCCCCAGCAAAGATTTTGGTAAGCAGTGTGTGTGTGGGTAGAGCATGCCGTGGGAGACTACCGCGGCCTGATATGAGAGATGATATCAGAGATTAGTTAACCGTATGGGCTGAGTCCCTGGGGAGGTGTGTGAAATGAATCAGATTAAACAAAATTGATAATGTGAATACTTAATCAAACAGACAAAGGTAGTCTGCACAGCTAATTAGGGGCAAATAGAGCGTCCCTCTTGTACCTCATTTAACTGACAAATTGTGCAGACAGTTTTAATGGGAGTCTGTTTAGCAAAGAGAAGGCTGTACAGTTGACAGCTTGGCAAAATGTGGTTTCTGTAACACCACATGATGCTTATGGAAATTAGCCTGGTGCAGCTGAGCTCAGAGTAGGTAAGAGCTGCCCAAACTCTAGTAAAATGGTAAAACGGACCTTTTGTAGGCCTCTGTTTCTGACTTCTTAAAGGGACCTGGATGCTTTTCTGCAAGCTGGCAAGGACCATTTCTAAAAAAGCAAAAAGGATCACTAGCAATATCAGAAAGGACCACTTCTGTAACTAAGAAGGCAGACAAAAAATTCTAACTACATCACCTTAGCATATTGCAATTTTATGGTTGGTCTTTTGTAAGAACAAAGTTACTTTCTTAGCTTCTTAGGATTTATGTAAATAGGAATTACTGTTAATATTTTACATATGAAAATGACCGTGCAAAGAGATCCACTGAGTCCTGCAATACGGGCCAACTCCAAGGCCAGGCTGAGGATGCAGACAAACCCAAGGCCACAGCCCATCTTCTGGGACAGGAGGGTCTCTGCTACAATTTGGAGTGACTTTCCTAACAAGTACAGGTCTCCAGTTTCTTATGCCCTGAGTAACACAAATGTGAAGGTTTTATACATTTTCTGGTAAGTCCTTCCACTGCATCCTTCTTCTATCCTTCTCCAAACCAACGATATATCTTCACTGACTCTCTCTCTGTGTCCCCGAGGTTCTCATCCTTAGCCCTCTTCCAAAGGAAGGTGAAAATGTTTGGATATGTTGTAAAGTCCGATGAGAGACTTTATAAACATCAGTTAGAGACCAAATACTTCAGCAAAGTGAGAAAAGTGGCCAATACTTGTTAGTTCTCTAAGGCCTTCACAGTACCTTTCATGAGCAGCTGTTGTTGCACTGACACGAGAAAGCAAAGCGTCCTGCTTGTAAAGGCAGCACAGCTAAGCATGTATTAAATTTATGAAACTATATTCAGGCTTCTTCTGTAGTTTTGTATCTTCATCGGCAGATTTGCATTCTAACCTACATGGAATTTCTAGCATGACAAATGTGAGACACGAGTTTTAACAAGGGATTTTGAGCACATCCTTTCGTGTCAGTTCTGCTCAAGATGGCTCTGTCTCACACCGAGTATCATCAGCAGCAAGGGGAGGAGACCTGCTATCCCTGCAAGACCAGCTCATAGAAGTTTTGCTGGGAATCATTATCTGGAACATGGTACCCTCTGTGGTTAAGCCTCTCTTTTAGTTTCACCGATCTCTGAACATCACAAGAATTTGGCGTATGTGTGTGATGCACAGAGCTGTGTACATCCATGTACATATGTGTGCACATATATGCTGTGTTCACTCAGACAAGCTATACATTTTGACCACAAAATTGAGATACTGTAATGCTTAGAGAGTGAGAAATCTGAGGCTGTACTGTGAACAGTAACTCTCCTCTCAGTGTTGGCCACTTCACTTAACTCTTCTGTACCTCATTTCTACACCTACAAAACAGGACTATCCTTGCTTCCTCGGAGCACTATTAGAATGAAATGCTGTGTTTGCCATGACCATTGATGGCAGAGCACAGGATCTGGCATAGGTCAGATCTTAGTTAATGAGAACTGACTAGCACAGCCCAAATCATGTGATGAAAGTGTTCAGGAAGATAGTGCAAATCTTAGGGAATTCGTGGTCTCTGCTTTTGTGACTCATTTGGGAAGCACATTAGCTTCCTTCCCTTCCAGTTGAGTGGTGCTTATCATCTCAGCACTGCAATGACTTCAGCAGAAGAAAAATGGAGTGCTGCCATCTCCACAAAAGCATGGACTGTTGTCTTATTTGACATCTGACTTATGCTTAAACATCACCCACTGTTGAAAGGCATGAGTTTACGGTGGAACATAAAGATGGTAAACGCATGCCCTGAAATGAACATTTCAGGAGTGAAGTATATTATATGTGTAATAAAGCTGCAAACACGAGGCACTGCCTGGAGCTAATGCTTTTGCTGAATTTACTTCTGGATCTCTCCTTGTGGAGCTCTGGCCCTGCAAGAAAATTCCTTAATACAGAAATGATGGAAAAACTAAATAAAAAGTGTGAAAGAATAGGAATTATTTAATCAAGCAAATATTACACGCCAGTTAACAAAAGTTAAAATTTGATCCTTGTATGGTTGTGAGTTATTTAGGCCTGTTTGTGTTAGGTTTTTTCTTTCATATCTTCTCAAGGAACCTTCATAACATATAAAGCCATCTGATTCATTTATTGAATAGTTTCACATATTTGGGCAGAAGTCTGTGTAAACCAGCAATTCCCATTCTGGTCCCTAGTGACTTACTCATTTTAGTTTACCTCCACTAATGTGAAATGTGTGTAATGAAAACTTCCTACAGTACGATACAAGTGTTTTGGTGTGGCAGGTAACATTTGGAAAACAAAAGAAAGAAGGAAAGAAGGAAGGGATAAATGAGGGAATGAACAAGCAAAGGAACAAAAGAGAAAGGAACAGAAAAATTATGGGGAAGGTTCTGTCTGAAGGCCCCAATTCCCACTCCTACACCTCTGAGAAGCAGACTTTCTGTCAGGTGGGCACAATCCAGCTATCATAATGGCTGAAAAAGCCTTTGGGAAGCAGAAGGAGTTCTTTTTTTAACCTCTTCCCTAACTTGTTAAAGCCTGTGTAAATCCCACCAGCTTCCTCATGAAACGCTTGCCTGAGCAAAAGTTTTTCCAGCACATTTTTTGAGTCTCACATAATTGAAATAGGAGGGGATTTGAGCCTGATTCAATAGAGCAGTTTGAGTTAATTGATAAACCTTCCCTTTTTATTATCAGTGCTACCCTTCTGTCTGAAAGGCAGGGAGACTTCCTTATGGGATTTGAGCAAATATTGGAAATTGCAGTGCCAAATTAGCAGGGGCCACAAACCAGAAGTGACAGCTCAAGGAGGCTGGTGGAGGGAGTGGAGCAATCCCTTACCAGTAGCAATTGGCCAGACTTATCATATGGACTAATCACAACAGAGCTGGTGAAATAATGGGCACCAGATGTTAGCGCTTTGTAGACGTTGGCTCTCCGGAGACCAGCTCCGCCAAGCGAGCTCCCCAGGAGCAGGAACATGGCTCTCTCATCTGTTAATAGGACAGGGGGCTGCTGGTCAGTGCCTATTCCACATGTCTAACTGGTGATGCTACAGCCCCTTTCCTCAGCTTAAGGACTCCTTGCATTCATGAGGAGCATTTCCATGACTTGTGTGCCTTAGATTCACAGCATTTTGTTCAGACAGGAACGAGTGAGTGAAAACTAGTCATGCAATGGATCAAATCACTGGTGGTCGTCTCCACAGAGATCTTTAATAGGGATGCTGCTCTGCAAAGTACTATTTCCCTGCAGAATTTTACAGCTGTAAAGGTTTTACTGGCATAGTGAGTAGGAGGGAATAGGGTGAGAATGTTTTCCCCCGGGGAGCTTTGCAGAGAAAGTCTTAAACTGCTCTCCAGAGTCCAGGGGCTGCAGAGAGGAGGAATCCAGAGAAGGAGCAAAGCAGACTCTTCTCTTGCTCTTACGTTTTGTGCTCCCGGAACAGGTCTGGTCACGTTCTAGCCTTATAGGATTATCTTATGCTCTCTAATTGTTTATAATAAGCTTGCTTGAAAAGACAGGGATTTGCAGCTAAGCCTCTGCTAAGAGTGCTGCCACCAGTGCTGCTGCCAGCTGCAGCACTCTGTGCTGTGCCCTGGCTTGGAGGGATGTGGCTGTGGTTCAGGTTTTGTGCAGGAATCAAGCCTGGCTAGGTAATCAGTCTGGTGGGTGGGCAAAGAGGGTCAGGAACCTCGCCTAAAGTAAGTCAGAAGTGGAATAGAAGATGGTCACAGAATTAAATATAACTGCTACTTAAAATAAGATGAATATATCTGTGAGCCATGCTTGCTGTGGTTTGTTCTAAGGGAGTCACATCTGCAGAGTGGGCCCCATCACCGCCAGTGCTGGCCACTGAGCACAGGGCTCCTCCTGCCCTGTCTTCAGCACTGGCAAACCAGGTCTGCTCTTTCTCTTTTCGGATGCTGACTGATGTGGTTTCAGTTTCAGACAGATGAGAACTGCCTCTCCTATCGATCTGTTCATCCCCCAGCACAGAACTTGGGCTTTTTCATGGGCAAAGACCCTGCAGAGGGTCTGTGACATGAGTGGCCTCTGAAGATATTGAGCAAATATCAATCTTCTTTTCAACTAAGGCATCTTATAAATCCTGACCAATGTGTCCAAAAGCAGAGGTGCAGGCAGGCTCTCCTCATTCATAGCTGGCAAGGACCTGGAATCTCATGAAATCAGATGTTACCAGATTTGTTATTGCAGTTGCTAGAATCAGACGACTTTGGATACACAACTCACTGCTCCCCAAGCATGTGTCTACCTTTTACTATCACCTTTAACAGTAAATTACATTGACTTTTCTTCCCTAAATGAAGATTTCAGTGGTGTTAATTTATAAAAATATGAGATTTCTTTTTTCTGGGAACTTTTTTGGCAGTTTTTGTTTGCGTGAGAGAGCTTAGAAAACATGACAGAACTGACAGCTCCCATTTAAATGTCAAATGTCTCTTCCTAACTCCAATCTGCATCTAAAACAAAAAAACTATGCAAGACACAGACATTCCTTGCAGATATTTTTGCTATTCCTGTGGTCCCCCAAGTGTTGCAGTTTTTTTCTTTTGACACTTGAGATCCAACGATCAATCACCGAATACTTCCCCCTGTATCTGGATTAGCAATCAGTTGTGTTCTCCGGCATGTGCCAGGAACATCTTCCCCTCCCCTCTACAGGACGCATTTCAACTTGAAACAGCGGCTTAGATTTTGCAATTGCAATCACCAGCCTGATGATGTCTGGTGAAGAATGGCAGGAATGCCCTAACCGGAGAGGTGAGAAGGGAAAAAGTCAGAGGGTTTCTGTCAACTTCTGACAGTGGCAGAAATAGCCTCTTTTCCTGATGAGCTGCCTTTCAAGTCTTGGCAGAGCCATTACCAATTCTATGGCTGCATTTCCCTGCATTTGGGGCCATCTGTCTTTACTCCTTCCATTCTGAAGTCAGAAAAGAAAATTATTTTCACATTAGCAACTCATTAAATGGTTCCAAACTTGTAACACAATCACTGCTGGAGCCAAACCCATTGTTTTTACACTTCCAAACACGTACTCGGAGGCATTGTTCAGAGATCAGGGGCTGGCTTGCAGGACCTTCTGTCATGCACATGAGCAAGTGGGTGGGGTGGGGCCCTGTCACCCTCATCCATCATACTCCATCAATGTCACCACCACCTGCAGAGGCATTACCCCCAGTCACTCACTCACTTGGTCGTTTATTTCTGTCCATCAACATGAGCAGAAGGAGAGGATATCAGTAGTCAATATCAGAACTGGTAAAATTCTGGTAGAATTGAGGTTTGTTTAAGGCAGTGGAGATACTGAAGACCATTTGATGACTTAGGCAAGTTACACTTCGAGCTCAGTTTCTCAGCATAAAGAAGCCCTTAGGAGATCAGGTACAGTGTTGATACTCATCGCACAAATGCCCAAGGCTGATTAATCAATGCAAAAAGCAGTGCCTTTGGCTGGAGAAAGACAGAAAAGCTGTATTTCAGGAGAGTCTTATCATCGAAGGGAAACACAGTAGTCTGTTTTGAAGACCTGGATCAAACTCACTCTTAGGTCTCCTACAAAACTCCTCAGTTTCCCCTCCCTGCAGTGAATCACTCACTACACCACTGGTTGAAAGTACCTGATCAGTAAGCGCAGGGAAAGCGGGATCCCCAGCAAGCCCCACATGCCCCACCACTGCTGGAGAGAACACTGCTGGCCTCAGTGGCCCTGCACTGCCCAAGGCACACTAAAGAGCCACTTGGGTGGTGGACAGCCCACAAGAAAGCAAATACATTTCTGTGCTGCTTGGCCGGGCCAGTGCTAACATATGAACAACTTCTAAAACTTCAGTCTCTGAACTGGCTGCTGAAATCCTCTTGGGGATCAGCCATGGGCTCCCTCAGCCTGCCCAGCAGCTTGAAGCAGATGGTGGATGTGGTACCCTCTCTCCAGAGTTTTCCAAAGTGGTTGTGTTCCTGTGGCTTTCCTGAGAGCTGACACAGGCTTTGGGAGATGCAGCTGCATTTTAGGGGCTGAGCAAAACATTTCCTGCATTGCATATGAAAAGCCTTCTGGGAATCAGAGGGTATTAATCAATTTTACATGTACCATTCCTTGCCTTTAAAAATCAGGGCTCTCTGCACATTGTTAAAGCCTCCCGGAGCCCTTTCCATCCCTGGAGTCGATCACTGTGAAATGAGGACATGTCACAGCATAGCTTATTAGGGAAACCAGGGTGTTTCCGTTTGTTTGGATTTGTACAGAAAAGAGTTTTTCACAGGGGCTGTGCTTTGACAGTCTCGTCCTCCCCCAGGCTGGCTCACATTTAGCAAGGGGCGGCTGACAAAGCTCCTGGGCCACGGAGATCCACAAGGTGCTTGCAGCTGGCACAGATACCTCATTAGAAATTCATTTTTTCCTGTCATAATAACAAAGTGCAGAGCAGCGGTGGCAACATAGTTTCGTATGGGAAAGCACACAAAAGGGGACAGCTGAAAGAAGCTGTGCTTTTCTCCTGTATTTCCAGCCCGACAGAAGCATCTTCAAAGGGAGCAGCCTTGCCCGTCCGCCGCACCCTCTTGGCCTGAATCGCTTGAATGGCATTTTATACACCTACTGCACCCTGGGGCCAGCCAGCCTCCAGGAAACCCATTCACTCGGCCCAGCTCCTTCTCCCGGCGTTTTGTTGTTTCCTACCCCACAGAAGCGGTAGGCAAATAAAACTCACAGCCCCGGTTTGTGAGCCTCAGCTCCCTTGCAAGCATTTCTGAAACCCTGCTCCCAGGCAAGTGGAGCCAGTTAATTTCTTAAGAGGGAGGGTGGAAAACCTCCAAAAGTAGAGAATAACTGCTGTCTAATTGCCCTCTCTGTTTATTTGTGCGGTGAAAGTGAAAAAGTAGAGGAGGGAAGAAGTGAGAGGAGAGCAGCATGGCTGCTGTGACTGTCACTGTTGGGATAGTGCACAGATGAGGGCTATTGAGGAACCAAAAGAGTTAGTCACTGTGGCGATGGAGAGTGGCAATGAAGCACCCTTCTCATGCACATGAAGCACCCTTCTCATGCACAAGCAGCTTGATCCACCTCCCCAAAGTTAATGAAAGAAGAGACCGGCTTTCTGAAGTCAGGAGATTTCATCTTCTTGAAAGCGTAGAGTGAAAGCCTGACAAAGATTGCATTTAAAAACCTTGGCTTTATTTTTCTCCCAGATATTTCTTTTCCATCTTTCCTTCCTCTTGTTTTTTTCCTCCTTGCAACACCACATACATTAGAAAAAAATAAGAGGATGGAGGAGAGAGACAGAAAGCAAACAAGCAGTGTGGGAATAGGAAAGGACTGATAGCCCAGAACTGAAAGTCCTGAAACAATGTAGTTACAACTCAGAAACTTCCCTCTCATGCACAGATCAAAACCGCATGCAAAAATTTCCTTTTTCAGACAACGGGTTGTTCCATTTCTTAAAATAAAAACACAACCAAAAACAAAATTAGGCAAAACAAAACAAAAGAACCTAACAACAACAACAACACCACCCTAATAAATAAATATTCCTGATACAAAAATTTAGTCTGAACTGTGTAACACACTAAACACCAGCACCTCACCGTTAGTCCAATCCTCCATAACACAGCACCAAGAAGCTTTGGCAGAAGTACAGCAAATGAACCCACTTTGAACCCTCAGCCTGGAAGGGAAGCTGCCAGGGAAGAGCACCAGGCAGACCACTGGTGCAAATGCAGTACTTGCAGTTTTCTGCCAGAGAAAGCTGAATCCCCACTTTGCTGTGTGTGGTAGCCCAGAGACACCAGCATCAGAAATCTGGGGTTGTGGGAGTGTGAGGGAGACTGCAGACTGTGAGACAAAGAGCACTAGGCAAATCTTTAACACATTCCAGGAGTACTGTCATCCATGAAAGGATAACGTATAGATGCCTTTTCTATTCAAGAAACAAACTGTTGGGCATTTTTGCTATAGACATCGGCAATAAAGTCATGTTCAGGAAATGGGGATTCTCTGTAGCTTGGATAAATGTTCAAAAGTGCCCAAATTTACTACAACTAATTTTAGACACTCTGAGAACCATTACCTAGCCCTCCAGAGAGCTCTGGCTTTCTGTACTGCCTAAATGCATAGGGACCAGGATGCCTATCAACTTCAGGCTATTGTAAACTTAGTTAAACTCTCCCATTTCTCAGTGTCACATCTCAGAAGTAGCTTAGTCAAGGGTACTGAGCATCCTTCTGAAAAGAGTCTGTAATAGCACAACCAGTAATCAGCGAGCACAGGGGATATTTGGGATATTCTTAAAGTGAGCTCCTCGGGAGGGCAGGGATAGGGGTACTAGGCTGAACGTGGTGATGAAAAGAAACCCAAAGCAAAGACCTCCACCACCTTGGCCTGCAACAGGAATTTTAGAAAGGATGCGTATCAGGCTGAGCAGGATGTGCACTTAAGGGGATCAGGATCTTCAGTAACCTGAGCTGTGCAGATATTTGGGTTGTGGTCTCAGCTCATCGCCAGGGCGTCTTTTGTTCTTTTTCTGCTGGGGGATTTCCAGAGGGTCCTTTGTTCTGTCCAGTTGGTAAGAGTCAGGGGATGAGGGTGGGTTGGAATTGCTGTTGGGGGGAGTATCCATACTGCCATCCATTTGCAATAAGAAGATAGGCTAGATGAGAGGAAACAAGACTAATCCGGTAAAGTCAAGGTAGAATAATTTACCTGAGACATTGAACGTCCAGGCAATTTCTATGATTCCCCAGGTTGAAACTGAGCTCTAGGTTGTTTACATGCAGCAGGCATAGGAGGATATGCTCCTATGAAGGCTGCAGGTGACACCTATACCAAATGAAATGCACCATCCCTGCATTTTCTGGCTCCAAGACTAAGTGGCACATGACGCTTATGTCCTTATGACTAAACTCTCTTGTCCCCATGACCTAGTCCACAGCACCCTCCAGGGACAATCTGTGCTTCACACCATGCTCTGAAGGGAGGCACTGCCTAGGTAAGCGCTGCCTAACTCAAACACAGCTTTGCCAAGGCAGGTACTAACTATGATCTGGGGCTGGGGGGTGACCATGGGGGGTGCCTGAGCCACACTCTGATCGTAGTTACCAGTTTAGTCATGGCCACCCAGCTTCTGATAGAGACAGCTACCACACACAGGAGTAAAATAAAAGAGTACCTGTGTAGAGGCATGAAAGGATAATGATTGATGGCTGACCAAGAGAAGAGTCCCTCCTTGTAAAGCAATGTATTGGCTCTATAAATGAATCTGCTGCATTTGAAAGACTCCTTACAGAGATTGTCAGGACAGTATGCCAAGAATTAGGAGATGGCAAATAATTCAGTCAAGCAAAAACTAAAGTGAGCTCAGAATTAATATTGGGAAACACAGATTTAGCATGTGACAAACTTGTCATGAAGGGGTTAGATTTGCCATACAGGTTTCTTGGTCAGATTGCCAGAAGGACAGAGGATCTGGAACATAAACTGGGAAATAATCCAGGTGTGAGTTTGGGTGGCTGATTTGGAGCAGGGATTTAAGACTGTTGACTCCAGCCCCTGATAGGACACTGCTTAGTGAAGGGGTGGATGTCTGAGGGGATTGACCACTTTTCCAAGGAAGAATCAGAAGTGGCGCCCTGCTAGATGTATGAGAAATCTCAAAAAGCATGTATTTCCACAAAGGAAATCCAGAGGTATTGGGTCGAACCTAAGGTACCTAACGCTGATCAACATGACACAAAATAAAATCCTGCTAGTCTCTGGTAACCCTTGGGAAGCAAAGAGTCTCCTCTCATTGCTGGTCTGCATTCCTTGCCCTGAGCTGTACTCTTGCAAGCTGTCTCACTGATGAGATAGATCCTGTGGTTCCTGACGAGCTCAGAGCACCTCTGTCTGCTCATACCTTCCAAGTACATAAAACCGAGACTTCATTGCATAGGTTGCACAGGTGAGCTGCACTGGTTAGCTGTCAAGTCCATTTGCCTGCTAAATGACATGGTAAATTCAACAATCTGCAGCACTCAGTAAAGGCTTAGTGATATCATGTCCCACACTCAGTGCTTGTCCCAGACCTGGTGCACCCACCCCTACACTTATTTCTCTTCCCATGTCTGGGGTGCAGTGAACAGTGTATGTCTTGTGGTGTCTGGTAACAATGGGAGAGGAGCAGGCAGAGACCATGGGGAGGGAACACGTGGGCACAGAGGTGGTGATGTTGGAGGGCTGCTGTTGCTAATGGATGTCCAACGAGAGACATTATAATCTTACTTGTTAGAGGTTTGACTGATTTATACTGCTCTCTATCCTAGATAACTATTCTTGTGGTTAAACGCTTACACTCCTTTTTGCTGCTTCTTGCCTGCACTGCATTGGACTTGCATGGGGAAAATGGAAAGAGAAGATGTACAGGATGTCATGGGCAGAGCTCAAGAGCATTATGTCTCATATGGCTAGAGAAGATGTTAAAGTCTGAGGAAGTGCTTTTCCTTACCTCACTCCAGAGGGATGAGTACTCAAGACACTTTCTTGGCATTTCTGATGACCTTTGTAAAAGTAAACTCTTAGAGTAGCTTTAGAGACCTGAAGATGGAAGTTACTGGCCTGTGTAGCGCACCCAAGGCCAGATGTAAGGATTGTGAAATTCAGCCTTCACGTCTGTGAAGCCTGCCATGCTCTCACACTGCTTTCCTTCTTCGCCAGCCACCACTTCCCAGCAGACTCCAGCACCACCATACGGAGTGAATGTGATGGTCTAGGAGGTGAGACTTGCTGTCCAGTCTGGGCACCCCTGCTCACTGGCAGCCATGATGTGTTTATGCCCCCAGGAAAAAGAGCAAAAGACCTTACAAGAACCAGCTGTGGGATCATGCAGCCCTTTGACACAGTGGGCTGTCATTTAATCCTGGGTAATTGCAAGTGGGCGTCAGCCCTGGAGCAAACAAGGTTTTGTCCCTAACTGACTCCCGACCTATTTAGCTCACACTGATGTGAAACACAAAATTCCTCTTGTTAAAAACAGGGCAAGATCAGGCCCAGAGGAGGCAGGAATCTGCTGCCTGGATTGCACCATATTCCCTTTCAGCACTTTTCCAGGTCCATTTAAGCCATGCTTTGGAAGCAGTGCTCCCTGTCCTGGTGCTGTCAGTCTTGTGTGCGTGTGAGTGTGTTTGTTTTTTTGTACATACTTTTAATTAATTGTTTTTGCTGTGGCCTTGAGAGTAACTCTTCTGAAAGTAGCAGACCCCTAAATTCATTAAATGTGTGAAATGACGGGAGAAAAAGTGTGAAATTGTAACAGTCTGTTTGGACCTGATTAATAGAATTTTTCCTGACAATCCCTGGGCCCTTCTGGGGGTCAGTGGAACAGAGCAGCTGTAAAGACAGCAGGAGCAATTTAGAAGCTGCCTGATGGGGGCCATGCAGATTTCGGAACAAGTGGGGAGAGTCCCATGCCCTTGTTCAGGCCAGTGGGAGATGACTGGCCACCACAGTGTCACGTTATCAAACAGATTAGCCTGAGGTGTGCTCCCACCAACTTGGAAGGGTTATTTGGCTTCAAGGAAGGTTATTGTTGTTTCTACTATTTTCAGTCCTCCAGCAATGTCACCCATAAAGCTGATTCTGGTGCATTGCCACATCTCACTGTCTGTGCTTCAGCTAAACAGCCAAGCACTAGTGAGGGAAAAGCCCTGCAGTGGAAAGAGTTTGCCATTGCAGTGAGGCTGGGAGGAGATTGCTTCACTTTCTGTCCTCCTTGGTGCCTGAAGAGTCCCCAGCCAGGGCCCTAGCTGGGGCTTGATGCAGTGCTTATGCTGCTGCTGGGGTGAAGTTCTCAGTGGCAAAGGCAGCCAACATCAAGGACCAGGGAGGTCAGACGCCTGTGCTTGTGAGGAATATTTCCCTGGCTCCCACCAGGCACCCTAACCTGAACTGCTGACTTATTTCTTCTTCCCCTTTTTTTTTTTTTCTTTTTTTTTCTTTTTTTTTTTTTGAGCAGCTCTATATAGCCAAATGCTTTCACCCTAAGAAAGATACAAAAGAAAACATCAAAGTAAATGTCCCCACACTGACATAAGGCTAGAATAATGGTGACCTAGTAGCTAAAGACTGGGAGGAATACTGAAAGTAATTCACTCCCCTCGATAACAATGGGGCATGTGTGACAATGATATATACCAGGAGGCGAGGAGAGCCACTTTTGTTGGGTAGCGATACCCCACAAACCCAATTGTAGGGAGATCAATACTGTCATAGGACAATCATCAAAGACCATCAGCTCATCATATTTTCATACCATAAGCAGCTCAAGGCGCCGGGGCTGCCTCTCCGGCAGAAAGCCCCGCGCGGAAATTTGAAGGGTGTGAAATCGACATGATTAATAATTATAGTTATTAGCACATGTACCAGCTGCTCATGTATGGTTTAGCCTGTGATTTATGGGGCCATAAATGCCCATATCTGCTTCTGACATGGAAGGGAGAAGGGCACGCAGTCATGGGCAGAAAGCATCGTCCCTGGTGCCAGGAGCTTTCCTCCCCCCCGCTCCTTACAAAATTAAAACGACAACAAAAATGGGCCAAAAAGTCACCTCTGCTCCACAGCGATGGAAGGAGTCCTTTTGTTCGCATGTCTGCCTTAACGGCGGCTGAAACCTGTCTGCTCAATGTCCCCAAAGCCTTTGAAGTTTGGATCGCCGCTAACAAGGGCTAGAGATTTCCCTCCCCCACACAACTTCACACTGTTGCCAGGCTGCAAACAATCACCATACATATTAGAGATGAAACCACGAGGACCAACAACAGAAAGAAAAACTAATTGTCTAGTTGCCAGAAGTTAAAGCTTTTGTTTCCAAATGTAATTTGATTCCTCTTTCTTCCAGCTCCCCCCAGCCCCACCATCCATTTACAATGTATTTCATCATAGAAAACTATTTTACTTTGACACAATCTGAAAAAATGGTTTGAAATGGCCAGACAAACAACATCTGTTTGTCAGACAAACAATACACCCTCAGCAGCAGGTATGATGGTGCTTTAACTCTTTGAAGATTATTCTTATCTTCTGAAGACTTGTAATTATGATTTTCCCCCTACCAGAACAAGAAAATCTGGTTAGTACTGCGGAGCAAAAACACAACCTGCCATAGCCTGTGAATGTGCAAAATTGAAGCAAAGAGAGCTACAGACCTATTTTTTCCATAACATTCATAGCCATAGACTAGCCATGTCTTGTTCTCAAGCAGAAGCTGAGTTGCTGTCCTGTCCTAGGTGTGCTATTTCCAGACTGCATTGAAGTCCATAGTAAGGCTGCACCCCTCCTCTGGGTTAGGTCACAGCACAGTGAATGGCAAACAGAGTAATGTGTCCCCACTGCCTCTTGTGAAATCTGGTGAGCTGTGCCGTTCCATGAAGCCTGCTGATCTCACACTGACGTGGTGAGCTAGAAACTTCAGTCAGATGAAGCATTTCCTGCACAATGAACACAAGTACAGCTGAGAAAATGACACAGCAGAGTAGTGCATCTCTGGGGCTAAAATGATATCAAGGTACTGGAACAGCCTCTGGCAAACACTGGAATTTGGACACAAGAAGGGAGAAAAAGGGGGTTATATCAGTATTTTCTATCTCTTCCATTCTACAAAAAGATGATCAAAGGATGTGTCAGAACAACAGCAAAGGCACTGGGATGTTAAAAGGATTGCTGAAATATTCTGCTTTTAAATGGACTCCATGTAGTTCCCATAGTTCAAGGTAGAGGACAGATCAGTCTTAATAAAATAACTTAGTATAAATTATTTATTTATTGAATCTCATAAAATTCATTTTGATTTCTTTTCCTCTGGGAAACTGAGTTTTGAGGCCTAAAAATTAGTCTGTGTTCACATTAAAGGTTTTATTAAAACCTGGGCTTATTCTAGGAAAATAAAACACTTTTCACAAATGTTTAGTCAAAACCAGGGGTTTTCCATTCAAAAGCTGTTTTAGTGAGAAAAATTGACCAGTCTTTAAATGAAGTTAGTTGAAAAGTTCATGGCATGTTCACCTGTTACAGCTCTTTCATTCAGAACTGAAATATACCCTTCAAAGATCTTCTGAGTTTTTATCTCTATGTCTTTATTGGCCCTTTATTTGCATGCTCATGAAGGCCTGATTTTAAAGTGACAGCTACCAGTGGTAATTTGGATGCCTGTTTCTCCATGTATCACTAGATCTGTGCCCTAGACAAGAAGATGTTTGTCTCTTAAATTTTAAGTGGCCCTCTATGACACTGGATAATGACTAAGCTGTAGCCAAACGAGCTGTGGCCAACCCCAGGCACAGCCATTTGGTCGAGTAGAAGAATAACTGGGTGAAATATGACAGCCTGGGAGCAGGGGTCAAACCAAACCATCAAATGCTTCTGTTCTGTCTTCCATTGCACGAACCTGGGAGCCTCCCATGGTGAGACCACAGATGTGTGTGGTGAGTCAGGTAGAGGTGCTCTGTGTGGGTTTAGAATGCAGGACTGCAGAGCTCACCAGTAAAGCCAGCACGGGGATGGCTGGTGTGCTCCAGCAGCAATGCCTGTTTCCAGCACAGCCCCACGCAGTGAGACCGCTGGATTTTGGTGGTCACTGGGGAGAAACTCACTTTCTCTGAGGACTCAAAATATCCACAGTCAGTTCTGATCTGGTGTGAATTGTTGCCTGTTTTTCTTTTTCTCATCCCATCCTCCTGAAATAACACTGAAAACCTCCTTTCTACAAAGCTATCTTGTGTGTGTATGTGCATGGGTATGTGTGAAACAGAAAGCTGTGGAGACATCAGGCAGATTCTGAACTGTTTCATGTAAAGCATCTCACCGGCTTTTGGCAAAGATAACAGTGCCAGGGATTCTTATACTGTCACCTTGGACATCCAAGGTAGATGGGGGCTGCAGATTCTTCCTTGTCTCATCTTATATGCATGCATGGCAAAAAACAATCAGACTTTTTTCTCTAGATATGTGTATACCTATCGGTAAACATGGTTATATATCTATGTGTAGTTTTAGCTAAATTTTAAGTACGCAAAAATTCTTAAATACTGGGTTATACTGGTATATTCCATCCATCAGCCAGTCTTTCTACATGGGGGTGACAAAAGTCACCAGCAAATATGAGTTTAATGATTTTTTTATGAAGGAGTTTATGAGTAGAAATATGTAAATATATGTGTGACCATTTGTGTGCATCTGTGTCTGCATTGTATGTGTGTATGTGTAACACATGATCTTTCCACTTAAAAGATAAGAGAAGAAGTAAATGTAGTGACCAAGAAATCTACAAATAAAGCAAAGTAAGCTAATTTACATATTCATATAGAAATTGTGAATTCTGAACTCTTGGTGTTTTTGTTGTTTGTTATGAGCAGGATATGGTCCAAAGGGAATTATTCAGAAATTGTTAAATGTTGGTTGTATTCAATCACTTAATTAAAATTAAAAGCCGTTTTTTCTGTTATATTCAGACATATATGGCTTGTTTGGATTAAACTCTCAAACAATATATCGATACGTATTACTTCACTTAAACAACACTGGTTTTCATAGCTGAGACTGTAATAGACTGAAAAATGTTTGTTCTTATGCAAAACAAGTGATTTTACAACACACTAATAATATCTATTTTAGGGCCAAGGGATGGAAAGAGGGGAGGGGATCTCATTGCAGAAAGGAAGAACTAGATCTCTCTCACATTTTTAACAATGAATTTAAGAAATAATGCCAAGGTCTCACGACAGGTCTGTATGCATAGCAGGTAATAAACAGTGAGAACCACCAATGCAGCAGGATAATGAAGAATGGCCTGTGACGCAACTTTAGCTTCTGGTTATTTCCCCTGATTTCATAACAGACAAACTGGAGGATATTTTCTGGACTTACGGTTTTATGTAGTACTTAGAAAAAAATGAGGAAGTATGTGACTACCTTAGGAAAAGCTAAGGAAGAACAAAGGAAGGGGGAATCAGGTGACAGAGAGGTCCAAGAAAGCCCATGAAGTAACCGTCTAGTAGAAACTGTATATGTTTATATGTAAGTACACACATGCACAAGCATGTGTCTGCCTGTGCCTGTGTATGCACAGCATATTTGAGCATATGCTGATCTGTGTGTTTGTATGCAAAAGAGATTCAACAATCTCTTAGGTAACCTTTAATACGAGCAAATGAAATGAGTCATCTCTGCATGACTTTAGTATTTCTTCCTTCTTGACTGCTTTACCTGGAGACTTTCCTGTGCTCCATCTAGATGGCTGTGCTGTGAAAGCTGTCCCATCACACCCCTCAGTTCTGCCTCTTCCAAGCATAGAAGTTCTCCATTTTTTCCATGTTTTTTTTCTCCTGAACTCATCAGGAAAGGAAGTATGTGGGCCAGACAGGATTCAGAATTTGTAGAGGAAGGGACATTTAGTAACAACTTTTAATAAGATTTTTATTATCAGAGATAAAGCCAATGAAAGTTCAAAACTATTTTAGTGGCCAATGGGACCCTGGTTGACTCTGCAAAATGATATTCCAGAAGATTTATTGGATTTAAAGAAAGTGGGGACAGCCATTACTTCCGGGAAAAGAGCTAGAGAATCACAGGTGCTGGCCCAAAAGTGGGATGTGTTTCGAGGTAACTGTAGGCAGAAAAAGTCCAAGCATCGCTGTTGGAAAACAGAACTCTACAAGGAGCATTTATAGCAATTCAACACCAATCATAACTATTTAACTAGTTCAATAATATGTTACGCAGCTAGTCTGCAATTTTCCTAAAGAACAGTTATGCAGAATTGGGCAGCTGCTCAGATCACTCAATTCAAAACAAACCATTTGCATAATAAATATTTGCAGAGGAGCAAGTGGGTGGGGTTTGGGAGAGTGCACAGATGAACATAAAAATCAAATATGGCTGGAAAGAAACTAGGCTTAATTACAGGAGGAAAACAAAAAAACAACCCCCAACAACCAAAACACACACACACACACATGCACACATATTTCTTTAACTGCTTAAAAGAATTAGTGCAAATATCTCTAATTAGTTCATTTGCCTCTTTCCAGGCACACAGAATTCTTTCTGTTCCTCACTGACTGAAAAAAAGAAGCTTGTGCATTTGTTCCAGAGCTATGCACTATTTCATTTGCAAGCAAATAGTTTGAGAGTATACGTGTGTGCTTCTGTGGGTATGCAGGGATCTGAGGGTGAATGGCAAAATGCCGGGGTCTACAGCACTGTTTCCAAATCATGTCTGTTCCACAATGATACTCAGGTTAAAAAATAGCTATAGCTACAGCTTTTTTAATATCAGAACTTCTCCCAGACATTGCTCTTGCACTGAGTCCCAGCATGTAGGATAGGAAATTCAGTAGCAGTTTCTACCTTTCACAGTCACCTTCCAGGTATAACTTGTCCATCACTACTGTGACCAACAACTTATTATGTCATATACTCCAAATTAAATATCAGTTTCTACCCTATTTCCCCAGAGTTAGTGGCAGGGTGGAAATAGATGAAAATGAGTTAAAAATGGTTTGACCAGACTCACTTGTTGATTGTGAACAGCTCAGAAAAGCCAGTGAAAGGGAAGGAATTGAGAAGAGAATGTTACAATGAGCAGAGAGAGATCCAATTGAGAAAAGGGAAAGAAACAAACCACCAAAAAAAAGGCCCAACAAACCAACCCCCTGAAAAACCCAAGCCATCTTTCCTGGATCTCAAGACAAAGAAATTAAGTTGGGACGATGCAAGAGAGAAAAGGAGGATGACCAGCATGGCAGCACAGACAAGAAAAACGATTGTAGTGAGACCCTTGGCATGTTCCCAGCATGAGGAAACTTGATGGACATTAAATCCAAATACATTCTTCATGGGTTTTCTGCCTCTCTTAGCAGCCCAGAAGCTCATCTGTGGTGAGGAAAGTAGAAGGGCAAGGTCTCCCTGTGTGACCTCTGCCTGGCAATACATAACAATGACATATTAAATATGATTAATATTTTCTTCAGAACTGAGTTTACAGAAATACATGCTCAGCTGTGGTCAGCAAACAAGACCATAATGTGGTGTCTATCACAGCACAAACAGTGTATTAATGGAGCCATTAATCACCATCAAAACTGTATTAGGAGTGAAGATAGCCAAAGAGAGCTTAACTGACAGCAAGTGGCCATAAACCTGTCCAAAAACTAATTTGATTACCATCATACCAGCATCTGTGCCACTTATGAGAGTTCATTTTTTTGATGAAATTATGTAGACAAGTCATTCATGCGTATAATAGACATCTAAATCACGGTAAACATGTTGTTGGCATGAGAAGTAGTTAAAGAAAGTGGGACATTGCTTTGCAGGTGAAATTTCAGGCAAAATGCACTGCTGGTGTCACAACAGTTGGTTAGAAAACCGTTGTCAAACTCATCTTGCCAAGCCGTGAGTGAGGAATGTTTTTGATCCACATTCAATGGAATAAACACTGCTGAAAGTCAGGGGTTGTCGGGAGCCTCTAGCTATTTACAAGAAGGACGGCTTTTGCCAATATAAACTCTTGCTCTTTATCGGCTATAAATATTCCCCACAAACAATCTGTTTTATTCATAGACAGTTGGACCCATTACGTTTTGGTCTTGACAGACGGGACAGTAGGATGCTGCATTTAAATGACACAGACTGTATAGGAATGTATTTCCAAATGATAACTGAGCCTGGAGCTTCCACATAAATCAGGGGAGGGAAATTATTCTGTAAGAAATATGTTCAGATTTCAGCCTCATAAATACAGAGAGAAACCAAATTTTCAGGGCTTCTTCACTTTTATGTGAGCATTTTAATGATCATTTTAGGCAGCTACCAAGAAATTCACGTTCACTATTAGTAATGCTATGCACAAGAGAAGTCTCTCAGGAAAGTAAAAGATAAGGTTGTCCCATCTACATGTAATTAAGAGCCCGAAGTCTGAAAAGATCTCCATTTTGGAGGTCAGGGATAATTGGATTTTCTGGCAGAACAAAACTGTCCAATTGACAAAATGAATGTAGACAAAACCCACTGTTTTCCCACTTCATTTACCATGCTGCCTAGGGTAGGCAGGAGTGAATGAGGAGCTGCATGCCGAGCCACCACTGAAATGAAGGGACAAGAGCTTGTAGCTCAAGTAAGAAAAGTATTTGAAAGCCAGGTAGTCATGTGAAGCTGTGCCTGCTTTAACTTGCCATCTTTAAATAGACTTAGCACGTCTGACAATCTCAGGCCACTTCAAATGTATCCCAGGTATGTGCTGTACATATGCTGAATGCAGAATGTAATTGAATATGGAACAGAAAGGGGATCAGTCCCCAGAGAGGGAGGTTGTTTCTTCGAACTAGATGTTAATGGTAGAGTGAGTGACATTTATCTTCAGTCCTTTTATGAATCACTGAGATGCAAACAGAGTACACCTTGCCTTTGCTGTGAGCCGTGCCTCAAGCTCTGGGAAGCTGCCTGCCATTCACGAGCCAGTGCCTTGTAGGCAGCTCCATCTTACCTGAGTTCGCAGATGGGCCATTCCCCAGGTGGGTCTGGCAAAACACTTCTCATTAATCATTGCTTAAAGCCCTCTCAGTGGGAAGACCTCAGGTTAGACATCATTTGGAAACAAATTGGGTGAAAAATAGCTCTGACAATAAGGAGCCCACACAGAATTCCCCTGTGAGAGCTTCAGCAGTGTGAAAACAGACTCTTCCAGGACACTAAATGATCTGTCAGTTAGCAAATGACATTATAATCCGGTTTTATGCCACAGACAAATCAAAGCCTTTGCTGCATTTCCTCATTTTTTCCCTCTATTTCCCCCCTTTACCTCCTTTAAAGTGACAGAATA
Organism: Falcunculus frontatus; assembly: GCA_013398115.1. Taxonomy (NCBI): domain Eukaryota; kingdom Metazoa; phylum Chordata; class Aves; order Passeriformes; genus Falcunculus; species Falcunculus frontatus. The sequence continues at coordinate 1,510,437 of VZRV01001399.1, read as the reverse complement.
TTTGAGCTAGGAAAGACAGCCAAGTTGTAAATGCTTCCAGGGACAAACCTAAGTCTTTCAGGGTTGCCTTGTTTCCTCTCTTCTTCTTGTGCTATCACTAACAGCAGAACCCTCCCCCACGATCTACCAGGCACATCATAAGTGAGCATCAGGCTGCCCAAGCTCTCCAACAACACTGGTGCTGGCCAAAGGGTGCAGTTGTGCCCAGCCCTGCCCAGCAGGGATCCCACTTCTGTTCCAGCCTGAGTGAGTGCACTGATGTCCTGTTAGATTAATTTTTAAAATGAAGCTTTAAAATGAGGCATAGAATCAAGTGCTTTTGTGAATGGAAACTACAGCGAAAGCAGAATACTTGTGCAGCCTGGTTTTATCTTGTTGATTGTTAGTATTCACTTTCAAACACTGACACTTCATGCCAGTGGTAATTCTGGGTCATCAGAGGCATTTAGTGTTGACCAGATCCAGGGAACTTAAAAACTATGTTTCTTCTCTGCCTCCAGCATTGCTTCTTTTCTCAAGTACATCCCAGTGTTAAATTGACTCAGGGCTTAGACAACAGAAAAAAGGAGATGGTGAGTCTGCAGCATACTTTACCCAAACTGAATAGAGGAGCAAATTATGATGTGGGGCAAGTCCAACATTCTTCACTGAAATACACAGAGTGTAGCCCAGCTAGCACACACAGGCATGGACACAGGCAAAACCCACTGCAACAAGGGGCTTAAGCAAACAGCGATTATTAAAACTCAAGTTTTGCTTCTTGATGATGTTCACATTGATTTATCTACATGAACCTCTGCCTACACAACACACTAGAAAAAGTTATGGCCTAATTTTTTAATGGGTTCCAGCTCTGATACCCAGTGTCCTTGCATGATGTAAGAGTTTTTTGAAGTCTCTCAATCGTCAGTCCTAACACAATCAGTTTTGGAGTCTGAGTAACAGAAATTGACATCAGTCAGAATCAGGCAGTCCACTATCAATTGGGAGTCATCGCCATGTAGCAGCGATACCAAATGTGCAACAACCTGTTGGGGTTTTGCCTTCCCACTGAAATGTCCCTAAGGTATTTAAGACTCCTTGCTCTCGTGCTTTTACCCAGGGACCTCTTTGGCAGCCTTTTGTCTGTTGTCAATCAGTGGCTTTTGCCTAACAGTCCTATAGGCTCAGCTTTCTTATCCAGGGATTCAACACAGTCCTCAAAGATTTATTGGCTCCAAATATTGAGTTCACTTTTCTTTCAGTACGGTTCATCCAAACATGGTTGAGGGACTCAGTGTGATCCATACCGGAGTTCCTCTCTGAGCCCCGTCTGTCACTACCCTTTGCCCAGAGCACTCCAGAGTGTTCCCCAGCATGAATGTTTGCTAAGAAGTGAGAACAATGTCAATTATTTAGCAAACACACAGCCCATCTGTACGATTCCTTCTTGCTCTAGGCACTACCTTGCACCACAACAGCCTTGCTGAAATCCAGCTTAAAATTGACAGCGTTTCCGTGGCATATTGCTGTCAGATTTCCAACTGTGGCCTCAAGGTGCTGAGAAAGTGATACTGATCCAGCGCTCATCCCAACTCAATACGTTTGCACCTCTCTGCTGGCCTCTGGAAATTATGGGGATGCAGCCAGGCTCACTCATCACACAGAATTAGTGAGCATGTGAGTGTGTTCTCATGACAGCCCTGCATAGCAGTCAGCAAGTAAGAAGATTTATTGCTTTATTTGACACTCTGTTATTCACTAACTGAGCATGACACATCTGGGACTAGGAACCGCCAGTTTGACATCAATGAGCCTTTTTTGCATTGATTAAGTTTATCCAGTTCATGCTCAGAATACCACCTGGGTAAGGAAGAACTCCCAAAACAGGCTGGAATGGGAGCTGCTGGTCATATTTTTTCCGGGAGAATGAATATGATGGGTAAATGACCTCATATGTTGCAGAGCGAGGAGAGGTGATGTCAGCCACTTCAGCACCATCCTTCTTGTCACAAGGCACCATAATGATGAGAAACCATTTCTTTAATGCTGATAGACTGGTGGGGAAATACAGATCAAAACGCCATAAATAATATCTGCAGTGTATGGGGTCTGAGTGAAATTAAATTATTTTGCCCAGCCTGTAGATGACACCACACAGGACATGAGTTGCACTGTTCAGGACATGATTTTCCACATGTACTTTGCAGAGCTGGGAACAACAATCTCCCATAATTGCTTTTTTTCTTCTTTAAGTCATGGGACAAGTCAACCTGCATGCATGGGACCTCAGTTTGCTCTGAACTAGACATAAAATATGGAAAACCAGGAAAACCTTACTAATCTTACACAAAGCTTATATCGAGCTCTGAATGTGCTTTGGTTGTGTAGCCGTTTGGGCTATTGCTGGACTAATGAGGGAAGCGACCCTTGATGTGACAGCACAACACTGACAATGACTCCTTCTTGTTTGGACGTTAAATCAGAACCCTTCCTAAACACGCCTATGAAGCACAAAGGGAGGCCTCATGTTTCCTAAACGGAACATTTTAATTTTTTTTCCTCACTTATAATTAATCCCAAGCCTGTAATTAAACTGCCCCCTATGCTGAGGAGTTCTAAGACCTTTTTGTTGCTGCTGTTGTGCAGGTTTAGAAAGGGAATTTGCTCAGCAGGTGAATCTAACATGAAGTTGCAGTTGGTTTTGGCCACCAGATCACGAAGAGAGACATTTCCTGTACTTTATATGTAGAGGTTGATGTGACAATATAAAATCAATAATTCTGCAGACAAATTATAGACAGAAAAGAGGGAAAAAAGAAGTGAGCTGTCGATAGTAACACATGTAAGTAAACCAATCTTTTGTTTTAAATCTACCAGTGCTGCATTTTGTTTTGGAGTGCACTTAACACTTACCAAAGCCATCAGGATGGCAGCACTGGCAGGCACAGCTGGTCTGAGATGGTGCCAGGGACCAAGGGAGGACCAAAATCCTGGGACACATGGGCAAACATCTTAGTGTCTGAACAAGTCAGTAATGTCCACTGATTTGCTTTTCATTAGTGAACCATGTGTCTCACTCCTTCATAAACCCATTTCTCCCTCCCTGAGACCTGCCCCCTCCCAGCAGCCTTCAAAACAGCACCAGGGATTCCTAATACACAAATCCTCAAATCACAGCCATTGTTCAAAGTCATGTCATGCTGTCCCTCTGAAGCAGGTTCTCTCTAAGGCAAGTTTCACTAGAGACACTGGCTTTGGCTCTGCCACTCTAGAAATACATTGTCAGATTACACACCAGCTCTAGCTAGTCTATTATGGGTGATTGGGATCAATTACCTTTCTAAATCAGGCAATCCGGACTTTTTTAGCTCCTTGTTATCTGTTTTGTTACAAAACCAGAACCCAGCATTGGTCTCAATATTATTCCTGTCAATTTTTCATTGCACCTTAATATTGTTTAATTAGCTGTAGTAACACATAGTTATTTTTCTTCTAACATGTCTAATATTTTTTCCTTTAATAAACTTTTCAATTCTTGACACCACAGTTCTTTAGCCAACATGCTGTATGTTGTCTTGAATGGGCTTTTATTTTGAAGTTGTCTACAGAGGAAAATTACAGAAAAATAATCATTTGGCTTACCTAAAATACTTTATCTACACAAACTATGTTTCAATTTCAGATTTATTTTCTAATGATAAGGCATAATATAGAACAATATAGCATTTGAAGACAAATCTTTATTTTTTAAAAGAAAATATTTTCAAACACAAGATGCATATTTCATTTCCCAATCATTCAAATGGAATATTGACAGAATTTATCTTTCTCGGATTTTTTCCAAATTGAATTGATCAGATCTTTTGAGATACGTGAGTTTGTGGGGAGCTGTTTAGTGTTTGTCCAAGTGGCTTTGCAACATGAAACATAATGTGCTTAACCTTGGGAGACACCATCATTAGCTTGTGTGACAAGCTGGAATGACAAAATGACATTTATTCTTTGTTTTCTGTCTGGCAGTATTTTTCATTCCTAATTCTCAGATTCTTTCATAGCATTTTATGCCAGGCCATATGGAAAACCTGACTGTATTAGATCAAGGAGCTCTCCATTATCTTTTATGATGTTGACACTTTCAAATATGCTATATACTGGACTGTTTTTGTATCTTTGAATTGCTAACTCTTAAAAAACAAAGCACTCTGAAAAGTAGAAGGTTTCAACAACCTTCTTCCCTAAACAGACCTCCAGAAAAGCCTCTTATATGTACTACTTTGTATTTAGGGCCAATAGATTTAATTTCAGAGGAACAGCACTGCCTTTTAGGCACATTGAATATCTGTGCACTGGCGCACTCTCAGGCTAGGGAACCTCTAGTTCATGCACTTTGGAAAAGCTGTGAAGCTCTGTTTTTGTTCATGAAAATGCACATCTTTCCAAAGATAATAGAAATTTTCTCATGTGACTCTTTTCACTGCTTTTCATACATCCTTCTTAAGTTCCACTTTACTTATTGACCCAGCCATGTTTGCTGTAGCAGCATGTGAAACACAGAGTCCACATGCCATATGATTTGGTGGTCCCCCTATTTATCTCCTGAGTATGGTGAGTGACCTTTTCTTTTAATTATGAGTTTTTAGTGATTACTTCTGCAAAGTTCCAAGGTCAAGGTCTGAGATTCTTTATGTTTGTTGCTAGACAGTAGCACACCCAGGAAAGATCTTGCTGTGGTGACCTCTGCAGTGAAAGCTGTTGGAAAGACAACTTTCCTACCAGTCTGGATAATCAAGGCAGTCATTAGAGGCTGAATAACTTCTAGGTTTAGGAGATTTTCAGAAGTCCAAGAACCATCATGAGCTAAACCCCAAATCTGCATCAGAAAGAACACACCAGAAGGGAAAGACGCTGCAGCCTGGAAGGACACATATCCCAAGGCAGGGAGCCTGGACACCAAATGGAGGTATGGAGAGCATATGGAAGCTGTTTTGAGATACAGAAGCTTTGGCATGGCAGTCACAGATTTCCAGTAGCATAATAAGCTCTCATTTGTAGCATTCAATGTTGAGATGAGAAAAGGTACACAGAGAAATAACTCCTCTCTGTTAAAACACGGTTCGTAGCGGAAATTTAAATGCTAGCAAACTCTGGCACATAGTAGCACATACCAAAACACAGTCACACACAACCGCCTACCCCACCCCCAAATGCATGGGGTTTTAGAGGAAAGGTAAAGGGAAAGGGAGAAAGAAAGGGAAAAGGAAAGGGAAAGGCAAGAGTTACAACCAAAGTGGTTACCCCCCCCCCCAGATTTTAAGATGCTTTTGAATTGTATAATCAAAGTAAAGTTCATAAAGAAGTATTATGTGGTCTTGACATGAAGTGCAAATCGATGCAGATAGCCCACATCATCTCTGTGTAGGATCTCAACTGCAAATTAGATAAAATATATTTCATGGGGCAGAATATATCCTGCAATTTAAGGAAACCCTGGAAAGCCTAATGAGATGCTAACAAAACATCCTCGTAAGTGTCTCATTCATACACGACCAGATGCAGAGGGCTGTTGCTGGGAATCAGAGTGTGTGAGAGCCATACAAAAAGCATATTTATTTGGTGGAGGAGAATGTATCTGTGTCTCTATCAATAAATGTCTGAATGTTTGAGCCTTCTGTGCTCACACCTGAGACCTCTCTCTCTCTTACCATAATCTCTCAAATCTCACCATCAATCTGTCAAAACAAAAGTAAGTGATCCATTTTTAACTTCAGGGAGGAACTAAATCAAATTGTAGTTCATACTGATCTAAACCCTAAAGCTTCACTGCTGCTGTTAGGGTGATCCTGGCATAAGTGCATTCAGATAGACCTGCCCAGGAGTTCAGGGATTACAAAGAGGAAGCCCATGAAAGCAATTTTAGATGGTAGAAGAGTCTCAGGAGATAAAATCTCGTGAGAGGTTTTTCTTTTCCTTTGGAAGAAAAGTAATTTCAGTTAGATTAGCTTTTTCTGTTTCTCTCCACATCTCTCTTTTCTTTCTGGGTATGGAAATGTTTTTCGGAAGGCTCATACACAAGCAGCAGAACTAGGAGTATCCTAATTCCTAATATCCTAACATTTTGGATCATGGCTGGTGTGAAGCAAGGGTCGCAAATCTGCCTGTGGGAGACAAAAGACTCACAGATGTACAAGGAACAGGTCCTAAGGTTCCTGTGCTTTAAGTACATTCTTTTAATTTTCTCTAAATTGCATGCATTTATGCTAAAAGTCTTCTAACAGCCTGTTTATAATGAAACAAATGTCTGACACTGGGCATGCTAGAAACAGTGATTTCAAGAAAGAGCCCAGTGTTAATGATATTAGGAATTAACCTCTTTTTTTCATGATGTTACATGATTAAAACATCAAACTAACTCCAGTGCCAGAAATGTGTTAACTGCTGCTTTGTGCCTCCAGCTGCGCTGAGCCCAAATGCACTACTTAGGGTGTAAATCTCCCCTTTGAGAATAATGATTAAGGGTTTCTTTAAAAGTGGGGGTTTTTTTTTTTCCTATTGCAGCATGGAAGGGGACAGGCAGCAAAGAGCTAGACAGAAGGGTTAACTCAGGATGCTGTGGGCAGAGAAGGGTGGAAGTATTTGCATAGAATAGCATCTGGAATCTACACGTCCTCAAATACTTTGAGGGGGGAAGCTGTTTTTCCACATTCATTACAGCCTGGTAAGGAAGAGGAGAAAAGAAACAAGGAGGGGTAGAAAAGGAACAGGGGACTCCTTTTGTATCTGTGTCCAATATGGTTTCTTTTGATTTTTCATTCTCCATAGTCAAGAGCTCCCCATGGGTTCTCATCTGTTACCCAGGCTTTGCCATACCTGCCTGCCTGTGTGAAAATGGCTCAGCTGCCGGCACTGGATGAGGCTAACAGATCACATCTATCTCTCTGGCATCTACTGAGCACACAGGGCTCCAAGGATCAAGCCCTGGACAAGAGCACAAAAGCAGGTCTGTATAGAAGCAGCCAACCTTCTGCATCGTCCACGGCTCATTGTGTGGACATCGGAGGTCAAAACTCGCCTGAATTCCTGCTTTCCCTGCACAGTTCTGTGTTTGTGTGTGTGTGTTCCTCTGTGTGCCAGAGGGTGAACAAGAAGGCAGTGCAAGACTACACCACGCTGCTGTTTTACTTCCTCATTTTGCACAGTACAAAATAATATGAAACACATTTCGAAAGCACTGGAACAGTGCATATGTATATTATATATAGAAACAGAGATGATGAGGATGGACACAGACGTTGAAATAGAGATACACCCTTGCTATCCTAAAGTATAGTGATTCTGGACAACGGTGCAGATTAAATGGGATTTCACATTCCAAAAGGTAGGTAATAAGAGCTGTTTGGCTTTCTGAATTTGCATTCAGAAAGGGAAGGGGAACAATAAATTAAAAAATGTAAATAAATAGAAATATTTGTTTGGTTAATCTCTTGTCAGTGAGGGAGATGAGATGAAAAATTTCTGAAAAACTAGAGAAGAAATCCAAAGCTCAGAAACAAGATTTTTAGTTACAAGGATCAAGGTATGCATATTTAAAAGGGGAAGAGAAATTTTTCACTTCTCTGGGATAGTACCAGAAGGGGGAAAGAGAATAGCAAAATATTAGAGTATCTGTTTTGGTGGTTCCACCTTTTACGTGAGGTCAGATGAGTTCAGTAAAACAACATATTTGCAATGACCAGTCATCAGTCCCTCTGAGAGTTCACTAGCTGCTCATTTGTAATATTTTTCAAACAGGAGCAAATCAGCTAAACTGGAATAATTAGGGAGAGAAGATTCACTTGGCCCTTCAGAGATTGAATCTATACCTGTATGTTTTTATGCTTCATGGGCATTAGGGTTTCCCTCTTCTCTCTCTAGTCAGCTCCTGCTTTCTTTCCTGGGAAGATTTCACATTTCCTCTTCTATCTGATCTCCTGATCAGAGACTTTCCCTGCAGTCTCTGTTTTTGTAAGAGATTCCTCTCTAGTCATCAAGAAATGCATCAGGAAGTCCAAGGGCTTTGTTTTCTCAGTCTGGTATATTTTCTAACTACCTTTGATAATACTGTATTAGCAACTTCAGAGCTCATACACATATCCTTCCACTCTCCCTCCCTTCTTTCCACTCTCTTTTCCTTCTCTCTTCT